>JAUTBT010006945.1:0-25961 GCA_032361225.1 Lepetodrilus schrolli
CCCCCCCCCCCCCCCCCCCCCCCCCCCCCCCCCCCCCCCCCCCCCCCCCCCCCCCCCCCCCCCCCCCCCCCAGAAACAAATATTTATTTTCTACAAGCACTATTGGAGAAGTTCTACACACAGACGACCAAATTGGACAGCAGTGCTCTAGCTTCTCTTATCATTTCTATAGCAAGCCTCTTGGAAATTGAACAACATTCAGTCATCCAACCACTTTAACTTGCAATATACCAATTATAATCAAGAACCAGTTATTGTAAACGAGTACCGGTTAAATAAAGTTCAATTTTCACCATGTATTCATCCTGTGAAGGTTTCCACCAGGGACCACCAATGTAGATACTGAATGAATGCACATGTACGATCAATTTAGGGAGAACTGGGATTTCTACAGAACATTGATGGTGGGGGTTTGTTTGTGTGTTAAATTTAATGGAAGGTCAGGGCCAATTTCAACATTATTTAACTCAAATCACGGCATAACAGTTAATGGTAGGAGGCAATGCACAGCAACAACAATGCAGAGCTATGCAGTAACCCTGCAGAGCCTGGCTGGTATGACGGTATGAATCCGACATCGAATAAGGCCAAAATAAAATATAGGTTCGTTTCCTGCAACATCGATTTTCAAAATAGGGTAGGTAAGGAATACCAATTTATTGGAATATTTTATTGCAAAAAAAATAATAAAGTAGGCAATTTATTGCAACATTCGAAAATGGTGAAATTCCATTTTCAAGATATGCATTGGTTAAAATAAGTCAATCTTCGAAAAGTGTCTTCTCGCAAAACGTAAGAATGGTTTGGTTTTATTTCTGAAAAATAACCAAAATTGTCAAACAAATTCTAACGGCAATACACCGGTAGACCTTATTTCACAGGGCATTAATAATATTTCACAGGGCGTTAATAATATTAATAATGTATATTTTTAACGCGCTAGCCTCCATGCACAAGGTGCATGCTCAAAGCGCATTAATACTATTGACACAAAATGGTGTCAATCTGCTATTGTAATATAAGCAACCAGAGATGCCCTAAAAAGCAGTGTCTGCGCCTAATCCAGCAAGGAGAGGGACAAATATAAAAGTAGAGCAAGTTAAAGACAAGGGTCGGTGCCATAGAGGCTTTTCCTTTTATTACTTCTTGAAAAATTGTCTAGGGTCAAGCGCTTTTTATTAGAGTCGGTCAGATTACAGGAACCAGGTATTATCCGATAAGCCTAAGCAACATCTGCTAACTGATGTTGGGAAACTGGGGCTAAAAATCTACTGGAATTACCGGAGAATAACTGTATGAGAAGTTATAAACATACACCATCAGGACAAATGGTTATGCGGGTTTTCTCGGTTATTATAGCAAATTTCTTGGAAACTGAACGTCATTAGTCATACAGTCCCTCCAACTTGCATAGAACTTAGTGATGCAATGTGAAAAGTTGAAGTTAACCTAAACACCAAGATACAATCTCGATGCAAGATAAAAAAAATCCCACCAACATTTTAATTATCTCTGCGGAATGTTAGTGATCATAAAGTGAGAGTGATTTGTTGCTTAACGTCGGCAGCAGGAATCTTTCACCCATATGCGATGATAAAGACATTGGAAGATCAAAGGGAGGCAACTCTGGATCACATACACTATCTTTGTAGTAGAGGTTGATGGACAGGCCAAATGGACGGGCGTTGAAGGCTTCATTGGCGCTGAATCCATAATCAAATGTAGCCTGCTTCTTGGGCTCAACAACTTTACTGTAAGACACTGTTGTAAACTGTAGGAGAAATGAAAAAATGATGCAATAGAAAAAACAAAGCGAGACAATAGCACATGAGCATCAATACCGTAAGTCAATGACACGAAAGATGGTTAAATTAGAACAAATCTTTGAAATGGTTCACAAGATATCACGTCAACTGCATACAGAGTAGATGCAGACCTCAATGCTCAGTACGATTTTCAAAATACGCATGGTTTATGATACTGTAGCTTTTAAAGTGAGCGAGTTGTTGTTTTACGTCACAGCGGTGAATCTTTCACCCATACGTGAAGATTAATGTTAAAGCAAATGATCACTATAACACTTAAGAGTAAGCACCGATTGTTGCAGTAAACTTGCAAGGATGATAACTGCATTGCCACTCTACAGACATCGCATCAATATTGCATCAGAAATATAACTTTTGCGATTATTGATGCCGGGCCCCCGGGGCAGTATTTGAACCAGGAACATTTGGCTCCGAAGTCCAATGTTCTACCACCCGGCCCTGTAGGACAGGTAAAATTCCATTGCAGTTTATATTTCCGATAAAACCTGAATAATCAGTTGGTAATGTATTGTAATATCTCAATTTTCTATAGTCTAATAGATGAAGGGGGATAACTAATCATTGAACATGGTCAAAATAACCTTTCACGACTACTGGCACCATCAAAGCTACGTAACGATATAAATACATATTAAAAACATACAATACAATATGAAAATATTGAAACCGGTGTGATAAGCGGGAAATGTAGCTGGTTACCCAATATACTTGTGTTGACACGTCAAATGTACATGCATACCTTCATGTAACAATGTTTGATCATGAAATATGTAAATAAACCGTGACTGTATGCCATTAATCATTATTAGGGCCAGTAGGATTAAAAGTAAGTTTCCATCCATGCATTCACATTGGGAAACACAGTTGATGCCTACACGACTTACATTGTGAACATAGAAGGAGAAGTCCTGTGGGTAACGGAAGGATCCCTCCATGGTTTCCACGGTGAAGTCCTTGTCTCCCTTGTTGGTGAAACCCACCAAGATGCGGATCACCTGTCCTGTGGGGATGTCTGAAACACAGCATAGCAGTGGGGCCCATGAGCAATGAAAAATAACATGATCGCATATCGGTAATTGCAATCTGTTACAACATTTAGACTATTTCGGCTAAATATCGGCTTGGCCAAGTCACACACGAGCATTACAATGATAGCGCAGTTACACTCGTACTCAAGGACGACAATTAGGAAAATAGAAATGTTAATAATAAGGTAGTTAAGTACCCGTGTAAATCCTTGAATACGTATTTCTACACCACTTGAACATACGCCACTACGCCATTGAACACTATCAAAGCTGTATGTTGGTACACATTCTAATAGCATCGCACTGCATAGCCCTTGAACACTATCAAAGCTGTATGTTGGTACACATTCTAATAGCATCGCACTGCATAGCCCTTGAACATTATCAATGCTGTATGTTGGTACAAATTCTAATAATTTTTTCTTCTTTTTGAATTGGGGTTTAACATTCAACATTCTTTCACTTACATCAGGGCTTGTCAGTTTAGGGCAGGAGGAAACCCACAACATCTGTAGTACTGAATGTTGCAGTAAGCCTGCAAGCATTGGCTGGTACTGCTAACAAGACGAAGGACGATAACTGCATTGCCACAGTGCAGACAACGCATCCCATTAATATTGCGTCGGAAAGGTAACTTTCGCAAACATTGACCGGGCTCCCGGGACATAATTTGAACCTGGTGCGTTGGCTCTTTAAGTCCACACGTTCTCATACCAACCTCTATTGTCGCCAGATGGGACGTTTGGATTCATGAAGAGGATGAAAGTGTCAGCATTCTCGGATGGCTTCAGAGGTTGTTCTTCCTCTCCCTCTTCTCCTTCCTGGAGAGATTCATGTGGAATGGTAGAATTGATTAGGATGAGTAAAACCAACAAGCCAAAGACGAGATCTACACAGCGAGAATGCATCGCAAAGCAGTCAAGTCAGGTGCATTCTTAGCTATGACTACGAGAAATAGCCTGTTAAAATACACAGAGTAATTATGGAGATTAATGTCGCTGTGGGAATCTTTCACCCATTTTGTGACATTAAAATACACAAATTTAATCGCATGAGGAATAAGTCATCAAAATGCATTAATAATTATTGCAACAAGTACCATTATAATTTTCAGACAACACAACATGCTTTAAGTTCCTAAACTGAAAGTGACATCCATGCGACACCTTTTTCAGAAAATAAATGATTTCTAAAATCCATCTTAAAATGTCAGAAACAAAGCACAACTAACACTGTGCAATTCAAATAATTAATTTCATATTGAGGGTCATTGAGACTGTAAACACAGCTTATTATACTCAACAAAATAAATTAAGGGCAGATATTTTACCAAATTTAGGAATTACGTTTGAGGAATATGGAGCTTGTAGATGTTTGGAAATCCTTCATTGCTAAAATAATATGAAAGCTAAATATACATGTCCAAACAATTTATTGGCCCGTAATTATTTTGTTGAGTATTACTAAAGTGAATTTGAAAAATCAATCTGGAGAATGCACAAAAAGCATGCTAAACAGTATAAAGTAATCCAGAGTTCCAAGTTGGAACCGACCTTGTCCGTTGGTACGACTTCTCCCTCCGCCCCTTCTGCGGGTTGGGCGCCCTCATCCGTCTCCACGGTAGCCTCGTCATCCTCTCCCTCTATAGGGTCATTGACACCATCATCGGCTAAAGCCAGGTTAGAACTTCGGCCTGAAGATAAAGTAGTGTTTAATTATAGTCTTATGGAAAGTAAGACTTAGCCTGGTAGCCCGAGCCAACTTTGGCTCTGAAGAAGTAGCTTTGAAATGATATAGTAATACAAATATTTATGTATTTTTTTGTAATTGGGGTTTAGTCGCTTTCAAGATTATTACACTTACATCACGACTTGTTAGTTTAGGACAGGAGGAAACCCACAACATCCGTAGGGCTGAATGTTGCAGTAAGCCTGTGAGCACCGGCTGGTACTGACAAGACCCAAGGATAATAACTGCATTGCCACTCTACAGACATCGCATACTATCAATATCGCGCCAGAAAGGCAACTTTCACAAACATTAATGCCGGGCTCCCAGGGGGCGATTTGAACCTACAAAGTCCAATGTTCTACCACTGCACCAATACAAGTATTTAACAAACTGACTAGGCAACAGCATATATTTGTACTGAATTTGTAAAAAATAATACGTTTTTGAGGCGACGCTTGGCGTCCTGCAGATGTACTTTGACATAAAATCTGACATGGAACAAAATTGCAAGTCTTTGGGTATAATCATGAAGTGTCCTTCATTGATAACAATGCAGTAGTTTGTTTATGCATTATTATGAAATGGAGCAAGAAAATATTACCATACATGTTTATTATCGTTTTATTAACAGTTACAATCCAACTTGGATAAATTAAATTTTATATTAGGATTAACTGCTACCAACGTACCACATCCCATATCACTGGGCATTTTTTAACAGAGGCATGTGCAAGTTGGCTCTTCCAAAATTTCAGTCAAATTCGTTACCTGTTCAGCAACCACCTGTTTCATGTATTTTTATGCATAAACGCGATCAAGATGAATATTGTTCACATAAATAGTTATCAAACAGGTTTTCTTGAAGATAGAACTTGAAAATTCATTTTGTACACTAAATGACGACGGAGAAGAAGTGCCACGTCGATACGTTGGACTACCAAAGAAGCGAGACTCGACAGATGTTTCAACATCTTTATGGTATTACCTTGTCCAATGAAAATAATGGTGGTCGGTAATGACAGCAGTAACAGAACAACGAAATTCCCAAATAGCTTTGCCATTACAATTGACAATTTTGAGCGGTGCGATCTGGGCGATGGGCGTAGATTACGACGCCGGTTCCTCAACCCCTTGCCCTTGTTACGGAATGGATCCTAACCGGAAAAGAACAATATTCAGAATGAGGTTTCCGGAAGTTTGTACTGGATGATAGGCTCTTTACGACTGGTTGGAAGTTAACTATTAATCCAATGAAAACAGAGTTTCTTAAAGCAGGATGTAATTTTACAAAATCGATGTTGATTGGATGAATCTTTTCAACCATGACCGATATCCACCAATGAAAATATACATATTACTCCATGTTGGTAATGGAGTGAGCGTAATAAAAAAAAAAAGGTGTTTCCCGGCATCTAGATATATTTGCTGTCAGAACCATGGTATGATATAAATATTTATTTCCAACAAGTACTGCATGTGTACAAAGTATGCTTGTCTTTTAGCTATCATGACATGAATATATTTAATGCATGCGCTGCTTTGCAGTGTTGTTTTTGCATACAGCTGACTGTTCTCTCTTGTCACTTTCTTTTGGTAATGCTGAAGTGTCAACCGTGAAACAGAAGTGCCTCGTCTGTTCGTGCCAGATGCTAGATTCTCAGCTCGTTATATGTTCATGGCTGTAATCTCTCCCGAAGTAGACTTAGACCCACATGTCATGCACAATAATTAACGTAAACAATCTCTGAATCTGACAATGTTTGTTCTTTCTTTAAAATTCTTGTCATAAAGATCATAATAACAACCTATTTCACAGTTTATATCATATATGCACTGAAGCTTTGGAGTTCAAATTCTGATGTATCTGCAAGTCTACAATGAGGCATATCAGAATAATATCTGTGTTTCTTTTTAAAGAATTAAAGAAAACCCACTTTTGTATGACACCAACCATTGACCTTTATCTTCGTCTTGCTCTACTTTATGTTTAATATAGTTGTTTGGATGTATGTACCTTCAAAGAATGGTATAAACTGTGAAACATCTCTGGGAAACGATAGAAACCAGTTGCACTTTCGAAAACCCAGATCGTAGCCATGTTGTATCAATAGTATTAATGCTCTGTGAAATAAGGTCTACTGGTGTAGTACCATTAGAATTTGTTTGACAATTCTAAATTATTTTAAAAAAAAGAAGAAATTCCCAGTCTACCATGGTATACAGAAATTTAAAAAAAACTGTTCTAATAGTTTGTGAGCATATACTTTAGAAGATGGACTTATTTTAACCAATGAATATGTTGAAAATTAAATTTGATCATTTTCAAATGTATATTTAAAAATAAAATGTTACAATAAATTTCCTACCCTATTTTTTTTTCGCAATAAGGTGTTTTCATAAAATAAAATGTTTCCCCAACCTACCTGTAGATGGCACCTATATTTTATTTTGGCCTGAGGAATAAAATAAAATAAAAAGTAATAACTATTTAAGGACTTGGAACCATTATATGACCCACAACAAATATTTATTCATCAGAGTGGACAAACAACAATCATATACAGTCAAACTTCGTTGTGTTGAACTTTCTAGTCTTGAACATTGTAGTATGTTGAACAGCGCTCAATTTAGTAATTAATTTGGGAGCTATGCCGACCTAATTTTCCATTTGGTGACCAGTATTTCACTTATTGTAAGTGCTTCTGGATCTGCAGGAGCCAAATGGCTCCTTGGAAAATGTTGTAACTTAGAGGCCTGATGTCGAAGCACATTCTCGGGTTCCGACCAATTCATTCTTTAATTATCATTATTTAGACCCCTCTTAGTCGAATTTGTAATAAAAATACATACTATTAGTCTAAGTGAAATTCAGGTCCCAATGCGCGTAAATACTATATATTTTGCATATTTGTCTCGAACTTGTAAATTAAATCGGCAACTATATAACAATAACCAGTTGATAATCTGTAGCACACGACCTGTTCACTGGCCATTTGAAGGGTAATTATAAAAGGTGGATGGTAGGTATTACATGAACTACTGTCAATTAATGCAGTCTCGTGAGGTCTTTGAAAGATGATTATTAGGTGCCGAGTTTTGTTGCAAGGATGATGAACAAATCTTGGAGACTTTTGAACCAGATGAAATTTATAACACTGCTAATAAAACAGCTGTCGCCTACGGAAGCATTAAAGTTTAAATGGGTTAAATGTCATGGTGGCAAACAGAGCAAGGAACGGTTGACTGCTCTTGTTTATGCCAACCAGAGCGGGATGGATAAGTTGCCCTTCCTGATAATTGGTAAATCAGCTGATGTTTTAAGAACGTTTATAAACACCCTATATCCATGAAACTAGCAGTCATTGCCATGCATGAATCGCAATATGATTTATTATGAGTTGTAAACGCAACAGTTGACTTCTATTTATGTTGTATGTTGAATAAACATGTATGGTGAAATCTGCATTCAATTTTCATTTTATTTATATTTCATTTGGACAACTCTCTTGTCTCTAATGTTTCGAGGGTTATTGAATGGGCCCCTGAGGTTCGCCACAACGAGGTTTGACTATGTGTAATTGCATGTAGTAGAAATACAACAGTAATGCATGTATTAGAAATATAATAGTCTATGTATGTATGGTCAAATGCTGTTACCCACTAAACTGTACTATAATAATACTTAATTGAACCAGCACATTCAATTCCTAAATTCTTGAGAACTTTTGTACGCATCAATATTGAACAACTGTTTATGTACAAGAAAACCACGACTGGGAAATATACTTGAAATGGGGAGATAACTCTGAAATTATGAATTGACAGGTAACTTTGTCATGTTGTCGGGTAATAGCACCTCTGGTACCTATAGGTAGTATTATTAAATTATAGTTTTGGGAGCAATATGGAGAGGTTGGTTGCTTGTGGTAAATAACTTGCTAGCTTCAAATCAATAAAATCAATTAAATAATGGTGTCTCCAGGGGACATTACTCTCAGCTCCAGTTGCAAATCATAATTAATGAAACAGCTCTATTCCCCTAACATAATTGTTTTTATCATAATATTCATTTGTGTATAAAATTAAAATAAAATAAATAAATAGTAAATTTTTAAAGCACATGACTCCTTGCTAATAATGCATGATGGAAGTGCTATTATCGTGGTCAATGTGCACTTGTTTTACCTTCTCAACTCCCTAGGGAGTATACAACACAAGCAGCCATTTTTCAGGTGCTAGAAGGTTGGCATTCACAATTCCATCTTCCTACTGGGTACCCATTTTATAGCTGGGAGGACTGGAACAATGTGGATCTGCCTCTTGACCACCATGCTATGTATTTACATAATTCATATGTTAATTTAATATTTTATGTCAAAATTAAATCGGGGAAAATAATATTTGACACAGCATTGATGCACCATGCTCATGATATCCTGCATTATATTAAGCTAAACTTCACACTGATAACGTCATTTGACACTTACCGGTGTATATTTTTACGTACATACATTTTGTAAATGTTTTCATGTGTTTCAGCTGTGTGATAATGTCTAGCGGTAGACCTAGTGCAGGCGGCCGGGAATCACCTACTGGGAGTAGTGGCCCCTTAGTAGTGTCCCCGTACACCTCCCTCAGTGTCTCGCACCGTCTCACTACAGCCCAGCCCGTTTCACATGTCTCAACCAGCGTGTCTCGTAGCAGTGCTACCTCGAGCTCAAGCTTTCACGGTCAGTGACTTTAAAACTACTTGCTAACTTTATCTTCAAACAAGTACTAGCATATAAATTATTATTTACCTATGTCTTTACAGTGGCTACTAGCTGTTATTGGGCACTTAATGAATCAGTTTGTTATTTTGTTATTAACCACTAATATTACAGAAATAAAATATGACTTTTTTGAGTATAAGTGGTTTACTGCTTTGACAGTCGCCTTCCAGCTTAGCTGATTTCGGCAGACTGGCCCCTCCTTGGGACGCAAGTGTCTCACAACATGGAGCTGGAGAGCGTTGGTATGAGTGCTCATCAAACAAGTATTTATACCGATGTCTGTACAATACCAATGAGTGGCAACTGGCTGGAGATTGGCCTTTCTTAATACTTATTCATATGCTTCCACCCCACCCCCATCATACCAAAACAAGACTATCCCTGCAAGTGCGAGAAATGGTGTCACCTCTTTACCGTGTGACGTTATGCGATGGTGATGCGCTTAAAGAATCGCAGTTGTCCTTTCACACTTTCCCGAAATATGTTCAATAGCTTCATATCAGTAGATTTAGTAGATTAGTCTAAAATTTCAAGTTTACACAAATATATTCCGTACAACTAGTAACGTTTTGGACATATTGGATGCTAAAGATTGCTGACCTTGGTGATTTTTTAGATTGAATCAATAACCAAATAAATAAATAAATAATAAGTTTTAACATTCAAAATATACTTTCCTATGCAGGGTATGTACTATAGAATGCAATATAAAACAGTGACATGATTGTCAACTATTTAATACTTTGTTCTTGCGTCAAAACAATTCGCAAAATTCCCATTGGAATCCATGTTAAATCAACCAGTGACCTGTGGAGTATGTGGGTAAGGCCTTGTTTTGATATTTTAGATCAGTTCACATGAATAAGAAGGAATCTTGAATTAGGCACTTCATGAATCAGTTTGTTATTTTGTTATTAACGTCTAATACAGAAATGACAATTTTCCGCCGATTTATTTGTCCAGGGGTCGATTTATTTGCCCTGGACCCCGGGAGGTGGCTTACGGCCTACTGCACCCTGGGCTTGTTTTCCTCTGAAAACACAATTGTCTGTTGCCATGCCTGCTAATCCTACAGCAATAAAAGATAACCTTTAGAGTACAAGTGCTCGAATATTTTGATGATCGATGTTTGCATTTGCAGAAATTAGGTTTATAATTTGTCACAATTCACAATATGAATTAAATAGAAAATCAGTTTAGATGTTCACCGTTTCCACCAGACAATTTTATATTAATAATAATGTTTTTGTTAATAAAATTTACTTTCATCAAGTTTATCTTGTTGAGCTTTAGTTTATTGTTACATGTAGTAATCTGAAGTGATGTAAAATTTTGTCAGCAGCAATAGGCACCAAATTATTGAGACCAACTGAATATTCCTCATCTTTCTGTTGATGTAAATTTAAGCCATCTGTTTGCCGAGTTAACAACAAACATTAGTCAAGATGGCATCCCTAGTTGCTTATATGAAGAAATCAACGTTTGAATTAATTATAATAATGTTATCAGATTTATAACTATCAATACAAAAAAAATTCATTTTAACCGTGATATCTGTGCAAATAACCCCGAATGTAACCCATTAAGCTAAGATTCCCTATAATCCAGCTAAGATGTTTGTGCTTCCATATAAACAAATACCCATACGCTGTTAGTCTTTCTTGTTGACAATGTTTTTTTCAACTAAGAACATGGCAAACCAGTCAAAGTTGCAGCTTGCCCTTTTTCAAATGGAGCAACAAAACCAACTGATCAGTGCTAGAACAAAAATTATAAATTACATCAGTTCAGTTCAAAAAGCGTAAAAACTAAAGAAAACACTGTTGGTGGGTCCATAGAATAATCAGGAATAGATTCCAACAGGGAGACTATTATAATCTAGTCAATGAGTCTGACATACTTTTCTTGGGAAATCCCTGCCAATGACACAATATTTGGGATTCTACCAAGCTGATTTTGTGTTTGCATTCGCACAAATCACTACATGGAGCGATCCATTTTGCTGCATACGGAAATCACGCATACAGCAGCACATATGGGATCATGCTCGTGCATTTACATATTTTCCTTTTTGTTGTTGTCGCATTCGCATAGCGTATACTGCGTATATGGAATCTTAGCTTTAGACCATAGTTATTTGATTCCCTGGTTTATGGATTTGCCGACCCAATTTTTTTTCCATTTTGGAAAATATACATAATTATTTTTATTATATTCCGCCGACAGTGTACAAGTGTATTGAAAATTATAATAATAAATGGTGAAGGAAAAGGTTGTATAACCCATCATTGAACATGAACAAAGACTGGCACGCAATGGTGGACACAAAGTTGAAGCCAATTTGATTACTTAATGGTAAATAGGTAAAATCTATTAATTTATAACAATTACTGCTATTGACAAGAATTAAAATCTAAACAACGTATGTATACTGGTGTTTATAACAATTATTTACAATTATATTGATCAATTATATTTATTTTCAGTCAACCGACCATTCATATTCTCCAATTAATTTTACTTCTATATTGGATCCACTGACTGGCCAAAATATGAAATTATATTTATTTATATTTTTGACAGCCCAAGCCAAAATGATCACAGAAAAATCTGTAAACCAGGCAATCAAATAACTGACCTTACTAAAAAATACAAAGCAAGAGGAATAAAATGACATTAAATATTTTACTACTGCTTCAATTGAATTATTACCCTTTGAATGCAAACGAAGAACATTTTGTTTCCTTCATAAGATGGCTCTGTGAAACATTGCCCAGGAGATACATTGTGATTGTGTTGTATTGAATAAAGTACTTGTGCTGGAAAAATTACTCTTTTTTTTTTTCTCAGCAAATGATTTGCTTTACCATTTAGCAAGTTTAGTATGTAATTTATTGTCACCTTTACCTATCAAAACTCACTTTCAACCAGATTGCAATACAGTAGTTATTTTCAACAAGGTCTTTTTATGTCACAGCAGTTCTACTTAATATATTACACTTGTAACATATCTTTAGAATCCATACACATATGCACAAAGAAACAAACAAAAAATAGATGAATAAATTATTTATTACATTTCTTTTCATACCTGTAAATCTTGCATTTCAATATTTATGATTGACCTTATTGACTATGACATATTGCTATTTATCATCTAATGGAAAGTGGAATATGGACATTATTTACACTGTTTTTGTCGGTTTTTTTCTTAAAATTAATTTTTTTAAATGCCATATATTATGTGCAAACATAAAATAACATAGTATTTATTAAAATTTTACCAAATTACCTTGAAATAACCAGTAATAAGAATGTAATTAAAGTAAGTTTATGAGAACAGGCAAGTATACAGATATTTCGTGTATCATGCTACTTTGCCTGACTAATAACTATGCAAACTAGGGAGCTCTGACTGTGTGACATCATACTACTATTTATAGATCCTACTTATATGAAAATAATAAACAAGATGACAATTACGATCGGAAACTAGATGTGCTAATCGACAACATTTAATATATATTTACAATTTGTAATAAGAATTGTTCTTAAAGTTGCTTCTTTTCTGTTTGGTGTATTTATCAATGAGTAAAGTGGTTTACATTTTAGTGACCTGTATGTATTCCTATGCATAACTTTAAACTATCGATTCACACTTTGACATTTTCAACTTACGTTATAGAGAAGTATTTAAGCTTGACATTAGATGATGAAGAGATTATTAACCTTGTGTCTTTAAATATCATCTATATCCTGCATGTAGGGATAATATCTATGTATGAGACTTGCTGAAGCTTGTCTAATACAAAGATTATCCCTAAATGCAGGATATAGACAATATCTAAAGACACTCGGTTAATAATCTATATGTATATATTATTTTTATCCTATATTTAAACGTATATAAATGTTAAATTAAGGACTTAATGGAGCCCTGTTCACACCTTTGAAGTAACATTATTCAGGGTTCACTACGATCAGATGAGTGGGCTGGTCACATGATGAGCAAGGTTAGAGGTCGTCCACGATTTCAAGCAATTATTAACTGATAAACCCCCGCAGGTTTGCTTGTGACAAGTTATCATTGAATAGCATTTTTGTGTAGGGCAGATCCACCTATATAACAATACACATATTCTGCCATCGCAGTAAGTTTGTAATAGCAGGGTGTGTAGGTTGAAGGTTTTCTTTTGTCATTGATTTGAAAAAGGAGAGGAATGATGATTTGCATTTTTACCGAGGTAGCTGTCGTTTTGACTGATCTAAATTCAGGATAATATTGAAATGATGACATGTATTTATTGGCATTCATGGGTGAATTAACTCTCTTCAAGCTGAAGGCAACCGGAAATGCCCTAAAGAGCAGTGTCTGTGTAAGTCTAGAGTGCTACTTTGAATGCTAATTGTCCTAGCTATTCCTTTATAATCAATCTCATTAATATCAGATATGAAACTGACACTCAGATATTTGGACAGTCGATTCGTTTCCAAAAGAATATTAAAATGTTAAAGGAAGGAAACGTGATCTGATTTTAATTAGATCGCTTTAGTTCATGGAATTAAAAGGTATTTAAAAATACTGAGACATCCATTTTTTGTTTATAGATTGACTCTGGTATGGTATAGATGAATAAATTATTTATTATATTTATTTTCATACCTGTAAATCTTGCACGTTAAAATTTATGATTGACCTAGTTGACATGTTGCCAAATATGTATTCTTATATCCATGGTAATTAATTTAATGGATTCTTTTCTTGTTATTGTATACTGTTTATCTGGATACAATTGTATTTTTGCAAATTACCTGTGTTTAATACTGCAACTCTTTTGATGTATGGCTGCAGTACGTGACATTAGCAGTAGAAATAGCCAATGTCTTTGCTAAAGTCACTTGGTCTAAGCTACTGCAATCTGGCAGTCCTATTGTCTAGGTAAAATAATGCAGGAAAATCCACCAAATTGATTCTTATAGTTAGTAATATTTATCCCTGGGGGACCATGCTCTCAAACACCCTCAGATGACCGTTGACACTTGAAATGGATGTCTTCAAAAATATATTTTGCTGTTCTTATATCTGATTTAAAGTTATGTTATTGCTGTAGTGATTCCAGTGAAGGGCAGTTTCCATCATACTACCACATGACCAAATCGTATTACCATGATTACAATGGGTGGTCTAGATCAAGGTGGTTCGGTATATAATATTTACATTGTTTGGTCCATTTCAAGAAGCCCTCAAGTATTTAACACCTTTACACACATTACAGATGTATAACAAATACTTATCAGTTATGATACAAATAAAATTAATAATATCAATAAATTTCTGCTTATTTTGTATATATTCTGTGTCTGGTAGACTTGCAAATTTCACTTGAAGTTGTTCCAGTAGTAAAAACAAAGGTGGAGAATTTGATTATTGTGTACATACACACCAGACATGTGTTTATATTTATGAATGACTAGTTGTATTGTTGATTGGTTATGAGTGTGAGCTTCCAACTATTGATCCTCAGAATATATGGGACGCATAAACACGCTAAGAATGACGATCCACTGATAACCGGATAGATTTATTGGTTGTAACAATTCTCAAGATGGTTCAAACGCAATGCATAAACTAGTCCAGTTAGATATTGCTAATGTTTGGATAACAGTAGTCATGCTGATTTACTTTTGAACTAATTTGACCGATATTTGAGAGATATTTGATTGATTATCTGGTCAATAATACATATATCTGTATAGCTGTATAGCCTTGGGGCGTTACCTTTAAATAGTTTAATACTAGTTTGTTTGAGAATGTCAGTTTTTCATCAATAATGACACCACTTTACCCCCCTCTTCCCAAATAAAAATATATATACCGGGTATATAAATAAAATAAAACGAATAATTAATAAAAAGTATCTAAAAATTGTGCATTCATTGTAATGGTATGAGCTTCCCCCATCCCTGCCCCTAACTTCAAATTAAACACCACTTGGGGTAGAACTCTGGGTTTGGTTGTGTCCCTATTTACACCCCTCTGGGTGGACTGACCCGAGTGGGTGTGCTGATCCAGGGTACTCAGTTAAACTACCTGGGTGTTTTGCTGCATCATCCCCCTACACAAACAACACCATCATCCCCCTACACAAACAACACTGTACATTGTACAGTGGGTGTTATTGGTTTGTGTGTGTACGTGTGTGTATCCGTCTTGTGTCGAGTGAAGTCAGGCGTGGCAGTTGGGAATCACCACATTCTGCAGGCCAACAGTGCATTTTTCTGTCTAGGACACACCCCCCACCCCCCCACCCCCGTTGCTCAGAACAACTGAACAACTGTAGCTACAACTGTTTGTAACACTTTTATCATTACAATAATTACAATACTTGAGAATATGTCCCTGAGATTTCAAAACCTTTTGGAGTACAAATTTATGCTCATTCTCAAATTGTATATGGGGATTTGTGAACAAAACTTTGAGATGAGTATGAAGGCTTCTTAATCTCGGGGCCTGTTTAGCTATAACTGTTGTAGAATGAAAGTGATTCGTGAAAACAGACTACATTTGTAGGAGGTCCCTAGCGAAGTTTTGTGACACTAGTTGTTAACTAGTTGCATGACTATGTGCAGTGCAGCAAAATATGCAACTGGTTTTAAAGCGATTAGTTTATGTTTCAAAATATTAATGTTAATGGCGACATGACATATAAGATGGGCTAATAATGTGGGTGAAACATTTCCACAGTGATGTAAAACGATAAATTGATCAAACGTTAATATTGGAAATTGGCATATTTTTTTCATCACACATTATTCTTTCTAAACAAAATTACTTGGTAAGTCGAGATGCATTCTTTGCAAAAAGTCCCATTTTCAGAAAGATTTCTTTGTAGAACTTCCTTCTTCTGATTACTGTTGCTATGGAGACAATGGTGATGACAGTTTTGTCTATCATCATGAATTAATCAACATTAAATACATTGTTCAATCACTCACTCACTAACTCATGCCCCCACACCCCATGGCCTTGCCAACACGATACTTCAATCCACATTGACCTCTATCAGCATGATCGGCAGACATCTGCCATTTACACTTCAGCCATGTAGGATAAAGGTACGACAATGTTCATATTGATTAAACATACAACCATATGTCTACTGCTAGGCCTCTCTTAAAGAGATGCTACCACTCTGTGTGGTATCATGTAGCTTTCTAACCTATATATATACACACACACATAACACATACACAAAGTGTTGCACATTGGGCATAACACAATGCATGTAATTGTTAGCTGTTTGGCAGTCAGCTGTAATTGCAATCAATGCGTTATCGTTGTGCAGCATGTATATTCAAAGCCATAACGTAAATAATGGAAACGGTCCACAGGACCACTTGTGTATATATATGTGTATACATATGTGTATGTGTACATGTGAGCCGGTGCACCGTGTTGCCTTCGTGACAATAGCCATTGAGCTGCCGAGGGCAAGGTTAAGTTTATAGAAACAAAAACAGGAGAACTTAAGCATTGCCAGAAGAACCAACTTCCAACAAAACGAACGCTGTTGTGCATCAGGTTGCAAAATTATCATGGCATTTATTTTTTAATGAACTTCTGTTGTTGCTATAATTATTCTGACCTTTTAAGCGCAAATTTACATTTTCTTTGTTTTGATTTTTTTCGTCTATATTCTGAAATGTTTTGTCGTTATAAATGTCGTTGGCATCGTCAGGAGTTGGCATTGTCTGTTCATATGTCAATTAAAGCCCTGAAGAGTAACTATAAAAGGAGAATATTATTATAAAGTTGTGATCATTTCAATGATTTATTAAGCTGCCAAGGGAAATGCAATAATTGTTATTAAGTTCGATAGAACTACATTTATTGTGTTGGACCAAGATATTTCTAACAATATAAGGCAATTGTTTACGGAAGTGGACTAATGTCCTCCTACCCGATGATTAAACTATGCTGCAATTCAATTAGTGTATTACACTCGGCAAAAATTTATGGCAAATGTCTGACTTCTCTCGTAACCGATTGGTTGAGCAGATTCTCGGAACGGAGGAACGACCTTACAAGATTTACTCTGGAGCCAGTATCTCTTTCTTCGCAGCGATGGTAAAAAAATATTTGATCTCTCCATACGAACACATCTGGAGAAATTAATGCGATTTGAGATTGTTTATCACTTTTTTTCCAAAATTGTAAAGGATATTTATATTCGTGCGTGCGACTGATGTCACGTATCAACGTGAATTATGGTTTCCATAGACCGATATGCCATTCCCCGTACGTAGTTTGCCTACGTGAGTGCAGGTTTTATGCCTGTATTGATCGGCGATCCGATTTATCGGCAACTGTTAGGCTTCGTCATTACACACTGCGAGACTAATTGACGAAGACTTAGTCCGAATAAAAATATCTCACCGCTGTCATCAGGAGCGGGTGACCTATTTAGAATTTTTTTTTAAAAACTGGATTATTTCAGGAAGGTCAGAATGAAGATTTAATGTCTGTGTATTAATAGTTGAATTTACTTTGGGAAGAAAACATAAGGACAATATCATCACTTGAGCCATCTGACTGGGAGGCTGGCGAAATCCTAATTGAAATTGGATTATTTTTTTTAACTGTGAAGAAATATATTTCAAATAATGCAATTTCATATCGGAGACATGAGGGGAGGAGGCTGTTGATGTGGTTCATGATGTCAGCTCATAGAATTTAAAGCTTCAATCTCAACAAATTTAACCCAATAGGACAGAGTTTTCCTTCTTGTGATATGATGGCAGAAATAATACTTTATTGTTCAAATCCCATGTCACAATATGTTTGAAACCTTTAATTTCATAGGTTAAGGACATAACAAACTTTATTCATCAATGTACATGATGTAACAAGATATAGTTACCCATTTTACTAAAGTTTATTGTTAATGTAGGATAGATAATTTTTTAGGTGGGGTAATATTTATAGTGAAAATAAAACATAAAATGCAAGAAATCTTTCAATTTTTCAAGCATGAAGAAAATCTTTAGATTTTATCTTGTCAACAAAGGCAAAACAGAAAATGTCTTTACTATTTTACTATGTCATCTAAATGGGGATCAATTTTCAGTATAATGTCACTATCTCAATTTTCAAGACGCGACGCCAATTTACACACTCGATACATCTTTAACACATTTTCAAGTGATGCTGTTATTCCCTAGTCACGTTTGGGTTTGATTTGTCGCCCTACTGTCTGCCTTCTTCCAAGACATCACTTGAGAGCAGACACAGTTTTAAAGCCGCTGTGACATAAAGAAGTGCTATTGAAAACTAAAGCATTACAGTTGAAAACTAATGCATACCATTTGAAAACTAAGACAGGAATATTGAAGACTAAAGAATTGGTGTTGAAAACTAAAGCAGTGCTGTTGAAAATTAGGACAATTCTATTTGAATACTAAGGCATTGCAGTTTAAAACTAACTTCTAAGGCATTGCGGTTGAAAACTAGGGCAGTGCTGTTGTAAACAACACAATGCTGTTGAAAACTAAGGCATTACGGTTGAAAACTAAGGCAGTGCTGTTGAAAACTAAAGCAGTGCTGGTGAAACCGTGTCCCGAGGACTAAACTAAGATGGTGCTATTTGAAAAATAAGGCATTGCAGTTGAAAACTAACTTCTAAGGCATTGCGGTTGAAAACTAAGGCATTGCAGTTGAAAACTAACTTCTAAGGCATTGCGGTTGAAAACTAAGGCATTGCAGTTGAAAACTAAAGCAGTGCTATTGAAAACTAAGGCAATGCTATTGAAAACTAAGGCAATGCAGTTGAAAACTAAAGCAGTGTTGGTGAAAACTATGGCAGTGCTGGTGAAACCGTGTCCTGAGGACATCAGATTTGTCACCTGTTGTAAGGGCTTCCATGCAAGCTTTTCAAATCTCAGTGAAACTTGTTAATGGCTCCCGTACAGATACCCAGAGTCAATAGGAGCAGACGGTCTGGCTGCAGGCGTGTTATTTTCTCTGACTTTCATGTGTGAAAATGGGGCATTAGTTCAGGTTTAACACACTCCACAATGCTGTTCAAGTATGCGTTCTACATGGCGTAGTTTGGAGAAATAGAACGATCGAGTTTAATGCCAGCCACAGCAATATCATGGTCATGCATGGAAGAAGCAGGTTTTGAAATTGGTAGATAGGTGGAGAAAGCTGGTTTTGAGATTGATAGAAAGAGTTTGTTTTTTTTGAAAAACACAAACATGTCTTAGGATAAGTTAAAGGCATGCAATCACGGTTTGTTGACATAATTCATGGTCAAACATATTTACCTTAAAGTATATACCTTTGATTTGTCTGCACAAGTATATTGGACAGTTTCTGCATCTCCCACCGGTTTTCATTATTTTCATGTTATATTTTATTTTTATTTTGTTTACGCCATGGTTATTTGATTCCCAGGTTTACCGATTTCTCTGTGATCATTTTGGCTTCGTGGTCAAAAACATTAATAACTAATTTGATATTTTGGCCAGTCGGTCAGGTCCAATATAAAAGTAAAAATAATTGGAGATTATGAATGATAAATTGACAGAAAATAAATATAATTTATCAATATAATTGTCAATAATTATTATAAACATCAAAACACATATGTTGTTTAGATTTTAATGCTTGTCAATAGCAGTAATTGTTATAAATTAGACTTTTATTTTACATATTTACCAGTAAGTAATCAAATTGGCTTCAACTTTGTCATCCACCATTGCCTGCTAGTCTTTGTTCATATTCAATGATGGGTTATACGACCTTTTCCTTCACCATTTATTATAATAATTTTCAAAAAACTTGTGCACTGTCGGTGGAATATAATAAAAATAATTATTTTTATTTTCCAAAGTGGAAAAAATTGGATCGGTGGATCCGTAAATCGTGGAATCAAATAACTATGGCCTTACTATGACATATATCAGATCATTATTATTTTCTAGATTATGGTAATAAATAATTTGTGAATAAAATGTTGGGCATGCCAGTTAATCTCATTAATATCTTGTCAATTTACCATGAGAGTGGCTTGTCAATTTATCACAATGGTGGTTTGTCAATTTATCACAATGGCGGCTTCTTTATTGTCAGTACCTTTTTTTCTGTTGCTGAATTAGATCATGGTAACGGAGTGACTTAAAACAAATATATTTGATTACCATTGCATAAATATTTAAAACAACAATCCTCAATACCACTTTAGGTCTTGAACCGAGAAAAGGCTGCATCTCGCTAAAGTGAAGCCTATCGTTTAATAATCTGTTTTAAATAGTGAGCGAGTTATTATTATATGTCGCAACAGGAATCTGCGATGATAATATTAAAATACTGTACAATAGAACATTTTCTAAATACATTCGCTAATAAGTTTTATAGCATACCTTCCTTTACCTACATCACAAATTAGCTAAAATACCTACTAATTCAGATAAAAATCATCAAAAAGTAACACTTAATGCTTTTCGAAAATATATCCTAATTTCTTATTAACATTACGTATACTCGACTGAATAGCGGTTAGTTAACATTTCCCATATACTGTAGTTTTCGTGAATAATGGACATATTGTAAGCTGACTGGAGACAAACATCGCTGGCTGCAGAACAAACATGGAGACAAACATCATCAACAGGTGTGCCCTGTATGGCCTCTACTATCACAGATAGCATTGAGTCTTACCCAATGTTACCCAGGACAATCATGAAATCGTGACAGTAAAATGTCAGCGTAATTAAGTGATTGCCTGTTGCCTCGGACACCGATGGAATCATTAACGAGCAGAATCTTAAACAAGTAAATGCTTGGTCATAGTTTACATATAGGACTGTCCATTTTCATTGTACAGCAGAGCACATCTGGTGAATTACAATAAGGATTGGGGATCACGCCTACGACATGCAGCAACTATATAACGATGTCTTGGTCTACGGAAGCATTTGCTCTACATAAATCTACAACGTATGTTTCTCATATCTCCAATAACTCTAGATTATATAAGGATATATATTTCTAGATTAAAAAAGGATATATATTTTATTTTAAATTTGTCTTTTTTAAAAATGGTAAATGCAATGACCACCATTTTATTCCAATACTGTCAAATGATTTTTATTAAGAATTGACAGCCTTTTTCTGGATGCCCACTGAAATATGAACCATTTGAAAGTGCTGGTTAAACTTAGTTAATACGCTTAATCTCAAAACTTGGTATAAAAAAACGTTTAAATCAAACACTCTAAAGTGATCATTGTCAAAAAGATAACTGAGAAATTAATATCGGCCTGGTTGTTGAGGTAAATAAGCCTGGTTAACCAATTTAAAACAATAAACAGTTCAAAGGCACACAATCACAGATAGTGATGCTCGTTTTTGGACCAGTTCTAATAGCTACAACTGCAAAGTTGAAATGCATATAATCATGTTTGTACTTTCAAAACTCCTTTCACCAATGTGTGCTAGACAAAATTCCACTGCAAGAATCTCATTAACTTTCAACCCTCTAACAACTGGGCAGTAGTACAGTGAACCCTCCGTATTCTGCTAGTTTATGGGTCCACTAAGTACCACCATTTTGTTTGTTGTACTTCAAGTATTAAAATCCGGACTATTTACTCATGACAAGTTTGAAATTATCTGTCATTTTAGTGAAGAAAACGTGTTAACAATCGCTTTGTCACTGAGGAAGTCGTAGTATGTTAAATCAAAACACAACGTATGATTATTTAATCGCATACTGAACCATATGGGATTTGTGAACATTTATCAGTCTTGTTGACAAACAGCCGATTGTTTAACTAGGCCCTGAGATTACGAAAAAAAAATCTTACTCAACTCAGAATCGTACTCAAATCCTTGAGTACGTACTCACTTGAGATTTTTGCCAAGTTGGTGATTACAAAACTGTGAGTACATGCTCAAGTCAGCATGGAGTTGACTGATGTGGCATTTATAGGCAATTTACAGCATATGGATATAATTCGCTACATAATACATCATAACTTATGTTACTAACCAATTAACCAGCATGTTTATTGTTACACGAAAAAACAAAACAGCAGCAGGTAATTCGTATTCCTGGTATTCAGGTGGCAGTAACGTATAAATGTATTTCTGAATGTATTTATAAATGTAACACTTTACACTGTTTTATGTAGCTGATTTATATGGTTACTGTAGTTGCTATAGTCATGGTTAACCCTCCATGCTGGAGGCAACCTGAGATACCCTTAAGAACAATCTCTGTGTATAATCCAGCAGGTAGAGGGTTAAAGAAATGAATTAAATGGGTGTTCCTGAGCTTATTGAATGATGTTGCTGGTAGTTTTTACACAACTAGTGAATTGAAAAAGTATAGCCTTTGTTATTGATCTGGGGTCTTTGACATGGAAAAGCCAATTAGCAGTCTAATATTAAGATCCAACATCCAACAAATGATATATGGTGAACTCTCGACATAACACCCTAAACTCATCCTTGTTAGATGTATGAAACAAACCTGGATTTTTATTTTATTGTATTTGACACAGAAAGAATTCCACAAACAAACTTGGGAATAAATCCTGACTATATAGCTACATACATTTTAACTTGTGAGTTGCAGATTATCTCTCCCAAGTAAATTTAGTGTTGAATGTCTCAATGCTTTTTGATTTGGAACAAGTTTACATTCCAATCGTGATATGATTATATATTATTGTAATGTTAAATATCGTGTATGTATGTCCTGTCATGAGAATACATAGTGTTTAAAACACATGTCCATGTGAATTTCACTCATAGCTCTACAAGATTACTTGTAGACTCGGAACAACTTTGTTTCATCTGTTGTTATTTGTTGAATATGTTAGTTCATCTACTACCATCCATTTTGAGCTCCATATCATGCTGAAATTGATTCTGTCAAAATTATAGCAATCATATACATATAATTTGTTTGTTCTTCTACCTGCTTATTTGCACAATCTGCATTTGTTTGCACGTAGGCATCGATATTGAATTATCATTGGATTTACAAACCGCAACATTTAATATTGGTCCTGAATGTTTTAACTGTTTGTTTAGCATAGAAAAACAATAACTGGATTATAGAAGTATCTAATAATTGACTAGATGTTGACATAATTCATTTCAACAATGATATTCTGAATCACAATGAGAAGTCTAAAGTATAATTCAAAGGCAAAAATCAAATTTTACAAACTCATACACGACTATCTAGAAGGTCAGAAAGGATATTCAGAATCTCCACCAAGTGTATTTTGATATTAATGTTATCCTAAGAGTTGATAAAAGTACATTGATATCAACAGAAACACAGTTGGGATTGCATTTATTTGCCCAATATGAAACTAAATCATTTAATTGCAAACTTTGAGCAACCTACTGTTCCACATTGATGTTTTCTTTGTGCAACTTCTACTGTTCTGCATAAATTAAAATCACACCGGAGAATTGACCAATCAGTGAAGCTTAAAGTGTTTGCCACAGTAGAATAGTAATGTACAGGTATAATTCATAGCGAATCAGTGAAGTGGAAAAGTGTTATCATACAGTCATATAACATGGTTATCCTACTGATGTTATCTCCTGTGTGAGCCAGTATTGGGTGAAAAGAGTGAACGAGTGAGTTATTGTTTTACGTTGCAGTGGGAAATCATTCACCCATAGGCGATGATGATTGATAAAGAACAAATCTATTCATATTAGGTGACATAACGATCGGATCAATGCCAAATGTGTTCAACAGTGGTGTACTATAAACTAAGTTGACAACCAGTAAACTGTTTATGCGAACCAAAGGCCGAAGGGTACACGCATTCGCATAGACGGTACATCAACCTATTAACACTAAAAATAGACGGTACATCAACCCATATACACTAAAAAATAGATGGTACATCAACCCATATACACTAACAAATAGACTGTACATCAACCCATATACACTAACACATAAACGGTACATCAACCCATATACACTAACAAATTTATCTTACTGAACACCATATTTCTTGTCGAAAAGCACATGATTAGCTGCTCACATACCACCAACAAATTGTAAGACATGTCACCATCAGTAATGTAATGTTTACTTGACATCACTACTTCTGGCCCGAGGTTACGAAACGTTTTGAATATGATTTCAAGCTCAAGCTCAAATTGTATATGGGGATCTGTGAACAAAACATGAAATCATGTAACCTCGTAATGTTCTATATGTAGTTGTTAAGGCTATTTCACAGTTCTTTGCATGTGATTATGGACAATCACCGGTCTCTACAAGCAGGGTACATGATATTCATACCTTGAATGTTAGTGAGGTACGTGGAAAATAATTTGACGATCAGAATCAAAACTCCTTACGTGCGTGAGGGAAGGTAATAACATATACACTGACTTGTGAACATGCATGGCAAGTACCATTATTTCTAATTGAAGTCATACAATGCCTATACGACAATATGTTCTACAGACATAGCCTAGATGTGATTTGTCTGCATATAGTACACACATGAACCCTGCACACAAACGCTGCCTTTAATTAACCTTCTCTGCCTCTGCAACATGAGATGTCCAACAGGCCAGTGGTCTTCATTAACTCAGCAGAGAAAGTGCCAGAATTGTGAATATATCTTAATTAATATGTTCAAAATAATACCTAATTGATTGTTCAAAATAATACCTAAATTAAGAAATGCGTAAGTTTCCATCACATTCCCCAAGTTTCCATTTAAGTATTTACAATGTACTCTGTTTTGACAGTGCTGGTTTTCTCAGAGTTTACCAAGAGTTATGTCCCTTAACTATATATGCAGCGATTCTATTTTATTAGCAGTTAATATAGTACAACACAAAGAAAGATAAGTAACCTAAACTCATAAATACTTTTATCACATAATAATAAAAACATAATGTACACATGCAAGTTCAGTCTAATTTTGCACAATCTATGGCAACTGTCTACTGACTACCAATGCATATCTAAATGTCTATGATGCATTTAATTCAAAGATGAGTTATTGCAATTTAGTGAGTATACATGTAAACCCATTGATCCACTGTGTACGTAATCTTCAACGACATGCGTCCGCAACTGCCAAATAAATGGTAGCCATTGTTTTCATAATGATTACCTCCTGAGCTGGTTTATGCATCTATGGATGTACCCAAATTCAGTAATACAATAGTTGACTGTATTATATTATTTCAAATCAATAACTTCTCAACACGTATTTATCAAATAATATTGCAAATAACTTTTCTCTTAAAATTATTATTACAAAATAACTAAGCATTCTGGTAAGATACCAATTTAAAGATATTGACCTACATGTAAATATTTCTCATGGAAATCTCAATGACATGAGGTCAAAGTTCAATATCCTGTACAGTGTATACCAAATCTATTGCATCATTGGATATCAGGGTTCCCACTCTTTTTGGACAATCAAATTCAAGCACTATTTAAGCACTTTTCAAGGACCGTGAGCACCATTTTCAAGGACTATTAAATTATGTGCGGGTAGCTAACTTACCGCTACATTCAATGTGTTATCATGCT
>JAUTBT010006956.1:0-25949 GCA_032361225.1 Lepetodrilus schrolli
CCCCCCCCCCCCCCCCCCCCCCCCCCCCCCCCCCCCCCCCCCCCCCCCCCCCCCCCCCCCCCCCCCCCCCGCGAGAGGGAAGGTTCAGATGCTAGAAGCGTAGGCAAAGCTGACGATCTCGGTTTCCCTCGCACATGTGCTGTCTAACATCTAGCTCCCGTACGTGGCGGTGAAAAATTTAAATGTCATCAGCAATGTTTGTCTAATCAACACCGTGAAACCGACGCCTGGGGCATGGTTGGCTGTTCTTGACCTCAGAACTCTACAGAGGTCAGAGGTGAGCTTCAGAGAGGTGTTAGGGCCCGCGAAGAGGGTCAGGTTGGGTCCCTGTCCGTCCTATTGTTGCTCGTGGGAGGATACATCCGTGTGACACCTGCAAAGAGGAGTGGGGCACAGATATTGGCGATATGAACTGGAGTGCTTGCAAACGGCAGTGCTGACCTGGATATGTGAAATATATCGGTTCCTGTTATTTATTTTCACGTGAAACGTAACATACTTTCAATTCATGGTTTTATAAAATGAAGCCATCATGAAATATACGGTTACAAATTACATTAGTGGATCCCCTCCCCTTCTCTCTCTCTTTCTCTCTCTCTTTCTCTCTCTCTCTCTCACACACACATACACACACACACACACACACACACACACACACACACCCATATTACTGTGAGATTACGTGTACGTGTCTAACACAGGGGTGGATGACGTTTGCTTCCTTCAGAGGTACAGTTTCGACTCGAGTCCTGTCATCCCGTAAATTACTACACAGCCGCCTCCTTAATTCTCCTCTATATTGCCCGTCTGGGAAGACCAAAACGTGAAATGAAGCAAAAACGAACAAGCGTCGATAAGTCTGTAGGTTGGACATAATATTATGTCGGTCCGCGCACATACGTGTTATCTGCGTACGAGGGGCGTGGACAGAAGCATGACAGCATAGCGAGATGGCTCGGCGTCGGTCATGAACGATCTCCAGATGATTGTTGGTGGATTTGCCGTGAAATAGGAGTATGTAGCATGTGGAGAGGGAAATTACGGAGACCAGCAAAGCTCTCGAGACGAGATAAAATCAATTTTAGAAATACCACCGATAATGATCGCGGCACGAAAACGGCTGCGCAACGCGTTTCGTGAATGTACGCATTATGTCCCGTTTCGTGAGTTGAGACCAGGACGTGACACCAGCATACCATACGTTCAAACGCCAAAAGGGAAACGGCCCTGATTTAAATCTAGAGGTGGCTGCGTTCAATCTATTGTCCGCGTGATGAAAGGCAACCAGTAGGTATTTGGGAGTATTTTAGTAGAAAAGTAGGCAACTATATTACTGTCGGTGCGTATTATAGAGAAGCATATGCTTGCTATACAGTGTTTACAAGATACCAATACACGTGTACACACTACGTGAACACACACACACACACACACACGCGCGCGCGCGCACCTACTATATGTATTTTTGTTACAGTATACATGTACACTACTTACACATCATGTTTATTATATATTTATGTACTATCTGTCTCTACTTACTACTCACGCTCAAACTGATTGCGAAGTTGCATGCATGCTTAATATATCAGACAGTAACTGTGCACGTACTTATTAAGTGATTTCTATATTACGGTTACACACTAACTGTGGAATTAAATGAACGTTGAATATGTTTGCATATATCTTAGGTATATTCATGAGACAGTATTTGAAATATATTGCTTACTGCACTGAAAAGAAAATTGAATAACATATTCATAAATATTAATAAATTACTTGCTGTCTTGGTAATGCTAAATATATGTATAATCATACTAACCATGTTTTTGAGGAATTGATTTTTGTTTTAGCCCATGTCAAGGTAAGTTATTTCGCAATCATGTCAAGCAGGGTCATTGCACGAAATGAAGAAATTGCTGTTATTCATGGAGCAACCTGAGGCATGGCCACCACGTGGAGTTTCAGTTCCAGAAATGTCGGAGATGGATTACAGTGTGTCTGTTAGTCAATATTCTATGTGATAGGACTCCACAGTTTGAACGAATTCATGGGGGCTGTTCCAAACCATGTAGATATTATTGACAATTAAATACATACTAGTATTCAATCGATACACCAGTAACTTGATCTGATATTTGACTTCATTGGTCGGGCCGGAAACCGGTGGTAGCTATGACCCAAGAGAGTCCATTGCTTCAATACATATATTAGTAAAACACAAAACTGATTTATTATTTTTATTTTCTGCACATACAGTTATCTATCGTTCGTTCCCAGTTTGTGTGCATCTACGTTTTTCGGCCTCGTTCCTCAAACCCGTTTCCTGTCGGGAGATGTGTTTATTACCAGTGCGTGTGAACCGTTTTCAATCTCATCTCGTGGTTTATTTGTACATACCTAGTATTGTTCAGTATGTTTCGTTCCAATTCGGGTTGAGAGCCTGCTATCTTCTATTGACGATAACAAAGAAGGTCTGAATACAACAACAAAACAAAGGATGGAAAACATGATAGCCAAATATGATGATGATTATTATTATATGATAATGATGATGTTGGTAATAATAATAATAATGATAATAGTAATAATAATAATAATATATATATCTTATTTCGAGTGAAATTTGTTTATGTTGTTTAGTGATTTAGTTATTTGTTTAGTGATTAGCGATCAGCTACATTGGTATGTTAATGATGTCAAAACAAATCATGATATCTCCTGGACATCAAGCGAGCATTATGTACAGTAAACTGGTTGAAAATACTGAGCGTGAGTTAACCTTTATCTCTAGGAATAGAACAGAACAGAACAGAACAGAACAGAATTTATTCTCATAAATCATGTAACATGATTCAGAGAAGTAGTAATAATATACACATACAGATATAGGTGTAGAACATACAGTATACATGTATACATGGTTGTATATTTAGCATAAGTTAAAATAAGCGCGTGCAACGCGGGAGAAATTAGTATGTCGTATCTGAGGTTGGTGACGTGATGTTTCTTTGCTATCTGAGGTCAACCATTAATTTCACCTTTACTTGAATCACATCTACAAAAATAAGTGCCTCCTATATAACGGACAATGGGTATAGTTTAACATAGTATATCGTTACTATTTTCATACACAAGTGTCGTAATAAGGCGGATCGTAAATCGTATAAATAAGTGGATAAGTGGATAACTACACGAACGTAGCTAGAACAGTCTTGGAGCGCTAGAGACACGAACAATGTATGTAATTCAGTTCTAGGAGTGTAGTGTGGACTGCAGTGGCCCAGTGGTCTCATTGCGTCTATGGGTGGACTAGAACTCGTAATAAAGAGACATAGTTTATGAAGAATGTCACATGGAGGAATACATTTAAAAACATTTGAATTTTATTTTGGAAAATGAAGTTAAAATTGCCTGCCATTTAGCCAAACATTCGCTCGCGTGGAAACTATGTTTATGTAACAACAAATCATGCTATGACAGTAGTCTACGTCCTGGAATTCTACTACAACATGACTTACTCAATATCTAGACTAATTAGAATAATGTCTGCGTATGTATTAAATTTGTCTACCATTTATCAGTTTTTATATATTATGCAAACATTATTCAACATTGTTTAACATACTCTGTTAATATTTATTAACATAAACACGTCTTCATGTTAACCCCATCAGCCTATTGTAGTATACACTATACGTGTACCTCACATGCTGTAGCTAACAGCCTGCGCGTAATACTGTTCTGTTCTGTTCTGTTCTGTCAATAACAAAGTACACGTGTTATCTACAAACACATTATTTATGTCTTTTCTGATTCATGACAAAGCTGCATTTTATTCGGATTCTTAAAATGGCGTTGATATATTGGTGTGTGTGTAAAGCTGTGGCTATGGATTATGTTGTTGCGTTTCCTTATGACTACTCGAAGAACGAGCGGTTCTTTTGCTATCCTCATGAGTTGACATGTTTGTTAAAGAGATCACTCCTAGTGTAGATCAGTATACGCAACGTGATCATGAAATTGATTCTCTATAACTGGCTGCTAAACATACAACTACGTACACGCCTGTCTTCATTATACAACATAGTTATATTCTGTGTGTATATAATTACAATATCAGTTAGTATTGCCAAACTAAAATGCAGTTAAATGGATGGACAGTTGGTAGAATCAGCATCATGAAAACGGAGTAAATAAACAAGGGGCCGTCACAGCTAACAGCACCTATGTACACTATTAATAGCAAAAAAAAAATGCATTGCGCGATGATGTTACTATATAGTAACATCATGCATGAGAATTATTGCACATTATTGAATGTGTTATTTTTTCGCAATAGTGACCAACTTTTGTTTTTAAAAATACTATGAATAACCATCAGTTTCTAATATTTCACAGCAATTTATATGTATAACTCTTAAAGTTGAATTATGCGTAAAACTGTGTTGTCAATCAGTCGCGGTGCGATTACAAAGCCCGCACATCTGTAATAGCGCCTGGTCAATATCCATATGAATACACCCTCAAAGTAGTATAGGATACGGGTGCCGATTGAGTCGACATAAATCATTTCTGGGTTCTAAATTGGGCCATGGTGGGGCCAACAAATGACATTAACGATAAGCCTGTGAGACCTTGACAGAGTCACAGGGGTTCAACAATGGCAAGATTTGTTCAATGAAATTCACCGTACCATCTAGGATGAGTATGCTTGCATTCATTCCACGTGGATGGGGGTTAAAAGTCACGCGACCTTCAGTGGCCTCGAAAAGGGAACGTCAATCAAGAATTCGGCGCGACCAAGTGACTTTTTGATTAACAAATCCGGACTCTGTTTGACCGAGTTAAAGATAGCACTAGCAGGGGAAATATGGGCTGCTTATGTGTAGCATGGGAAACTAGTTTTGACAAAAGCGATTCTCTATCAAAGGAGCCATCTTTAAGGATCTGCCTCAAAAGATTTAAATCCTTTAATTATCTAGCTAATGTGGAATTTGATCCAAAGAGCAGAACTATTGAAGCTTAAAGCGATTGTAAAACGCTACCAATGAAATAGCCATTTGCAATTTCTGAAGACTGGGTGTCTTTTTAGAATTGATGTCGATAATTGTTCTTGACTAAATCAGTGCGCGCGGAGAATAGGGTATACCTCAACTTTACTCCAAGGCACGGTGACCTCAGATCTTCACCACAACCAAACAGATGCAGTCACACGCTGCAGGATTTCAGCGCACGACACTCGATAATTAATATATGTATATACATCAATAGTATGGTCACACTATTATCTGGTACGTAGACTGTCAGTGCCTGCGCACCCTGATGTGCGTACGCATACAACACGCCTAGTCAGGATTCATATGTTATAATTTGTTCTTGATGCAAAATCTACGTTCAAACTTGAGTATATACCGGAAACTAACTATTGGAAAGACTGGGATATCGCGATTTCTGACATTACACATTTGAATTGAACTGTCATCACGCCCGGGTTTTTTTTCTTAACTAGGAAATCAATTTTAAAGCAATCTCCGATCATGGGAAATTAGAAGTAAATTCATGGAGTGACTCAACCTTGCACGTCACAGGAAGGTTTTGCAGTCTACGTACTCATAACACTAGGAGTTCCATCCCACGTCCGCTTCTTTAAATCAATTTGTCAAAATTGCCGAGAATCGACACGATCGTAGAGGCAATTATAGAGCCAGGCCCATAATGCTAAGTCTTTACTCCCGCGTTGCCGCTCTCTAGAGTTGCTTAGGTTCTGTTGAAGAGGGTCAATTTGACATGAAGTGTCCTCTCGATTTACTGGGTTCACGAAGAGGGGGTATGGGATATGGCGAGAGGCCAAGGGACCGCAGAGTATGGCGCCGACAACTGAGCACTGGTTTAAGACCTCGCCGAGAAATAGGGACATTAGTAATGCACTATTAATAAGGCAAAACATGTTGAATGCCCCCTACCCAGAAAATATATATTAAATAAAAATAAAATGAAAATAAATTCAAATCTCAAAGATTTGGAAAGTTGTAATAATTTAGTTTTGAAGATTTATTTATAATCATTTCATTATGTTAATATTACCCAATGATTTTCAAACGTGTTCCACTGATTGTACTTTTGTTGCCAAGTTGACTCTATGTTGTATGACTGTACTAAACATTATCACGATATTCATACATGTACATCTAAACTGCCACGTGTGGGCTGTTTGTGTTAACCTGGATCTGGATATTATTATAAAAACAGTTTCACTATTCTTACAGAGGAATCTCAGCGGTAGGCTATATTCCGTAGAATTAACCATATATACCATTAACGTCGGCTAGACGCCACCTAATATACAAGGAACATCGGCTATGTTCACCAGCGAGTAGGCGCAACTAATAAAATGTTAAACAGAGTTGAATCGTTCTCACGATACCTGGGATTTAGTATGAGCGACAGACCCGTATAGTCTATACTACTTTCAGTAACCAACTACACCAAAGAGTCGAACCAGACTACACGGCTCCGTATTATAGCCTGGATTTAACGCAGATAGCACAACACTTTGCGAAGGACATCTGCTTTCACCGTTAGGGAAGCCGAGACTTAGAGCGGGAATAAGTAATCGACCCTGGAGCCCGCAGTTTCTCGCAGAGTTTTCCGTAATGCCTCTCTGTCGCCGACAGCGCCATAAAAACCGAATTACGACGCTGTATAAACGACCGACGATGGATCGAATTTAGACCAACTCTAACCATTTATTCCGGCCGCAGCTGTTACACCAACGGCTGCCGCTACACACGGCGAACCGCGTCGATTAAAGGTTCACCATCGACGGCGCGGAGAGAACCTCGCGAGTAATTCGCTCATCAGAGCCAGCGAGAACCAGCGGAGAAACGTGACGAGATCTGAACGGAGGATGGAGGGAGGGATTGGGGGAGATGAAGGGAGGCGGGAGGGGGTGCGGCATGACAAGCGAGGCTGGAAATGTCCAATCGATCCAGTGGACATCCGCAGCAGTCACGTGGAAGTTTGATATTCGTAGACCAATTTACGGTACTGGAATTTGGTAGAAGCAAGATGCCTAGAAAGTAGGTCAGATTTGCTATACTTACATTGAAGTTTTGACATTACGCAGATGGGAAATAACCGTGTCTGTGAGATTGTGTTTGTTAAGAACTGGATTTATACATCGAATTGGTTTTGGGTTTATTTCTGCAAAGTCTACATGGAAATAAGAGTGATATATATTTATATTATAACAATATATGTTTATAATAAAGGTAACTAATTCGCGTACCATAAATTCTAAAATTAATGTAAACAGCTTTATATATTTAAAATGCAAACGATACGTTTGGTTTGCATCTCCATTCATATTGTAACATGGTCGTATCGACGAATACAATACAAATAGGGTTTGGTTTGCAAGATACATTACATGTTTACATGTGTAGCTGAATAAGGTTGATTTGGCGACTTAAATGTGTTAATGAACCATATAGTTATTAGTTATGTCCAACTAGTTATCATTAATTTCAATTAATTGAATTATTTAACATAGCTTGAATATACAAGCGAATTAGATACTTTTGGGGGGAATATACATAAGAAATATTCTTCGATAATGATAATTTGTGAGTTTAAAACATAGCTTTTCACAAATGTCGGTTTCAAACTAGCATTAACCGTTAACAAACGCCTAGTGGTCTGTTTCGATCTCAAGATTTACACACATATTTATGCATAAGGTCAAGGGTCATCTGACCAACGTCTCATTATGCTATTCGCCTGATAATTAAGCGCTGCGTGACCTGCATGGAGTCATCACGTGCAGATTTGTGAGTCACGTGCCTGACCCCTGGTCATTTGCTGACACTCGGGTTACCATCACTAGATGATCTAACAACTGCTAATAGCTAATAATTGCCATTTTCCAGTTCGCACTCACGTGCAGCGTTTCTTTTCTGGGCTGAACAAAGACGTACGCAATGCGGAATTTTAACTATTCGGTGTTTGATCAATTGCATGAGGCGATATGTTAGTATATGTATAATACTTGCATTGTGGATAATACAAATACGACATGGGAGAAGTCTCCCTTCTCGTCAACGATTAAAGAAGATGGAATGTATTGTCTTTCCATGAATTGTAGCCTACGTTAGGCACAAACGACCTCGTGATAATAATAGTATCTCCAGCAATATGACAGTAGTAGCTTTGCTTTTTTATTAAGTCGATTTCATATCAGCAATGTGCAATGTGCAAGCTAAATGGCTTCGTGGGTTATAACGTAACGCGTTTACTGCACTCAACTCTTGTAAAATTGTTGTCTCTGTATGTGTGCTAAGTCTGTATGCACCAGTTACATTTTTTGTTGCTACAATCGAGAGAATAATGTTACAAATGTGTCCATACCTAATAGATATACGCATATAATGGATCGAGATGTTATGTCTGTGAACATCGATTGCAAGCACCTGTACAGTCAACTTATCAGACCAATTGCCCGGTATATGGCGCTAATCATCGTCCAGGTGAAAGGTCAAGCAGGAGTATTTCGCAATAACTGTAATAAACGGTCCGTGATCAGACATACATGAGTGCTAATACGTTGTGCTACTGATAGCATTGTATAGCATGCAACACAGTCTGTGCCAGAGCTCACACAACACACTGAGCAATACAGTCTAGAACATGTTATCGTTTAAGTCAATATACTAGTAGAAGGCAATGCAACCCATGTATTGTATTGTTATACTTACTGGTTTTCAGATGTCAGGTTATGTATACTATAGTGGTCTGTATTCTGTATCACATTATGCTCAACGAATATATTCAGCATATGTATACATACATGAGCATTGCATAGACATGTGCTAACCTTTCAAAACACCCAAGACGTTCCGTTATCGAAAAGTTTGAATTTCTATAGATATGGGTGTAGGGTGTGTTTAGACATTATTTCAGCATTCACGCTGAGAGACTATCGCTCATTGCACAAGCAGTGTGCGAGTATCGCCGACAGATAGCCCTATCATCTTGGTTTACCGTACAGTCACACGGCTACCTTCTAGTTCCTCGTAAACCTTCATCTAGCGTGAGGTACGGCACGTTACTCGTGGGAGATCTACAGGGTGGTGTTGCCACGTGGTAGAGAGCCTGTCCAAACATCTAGAGAATCTTAAAAAATATATGTCATATATATATATATTATTTTTTTTGTATTGGGGTATATTTTACATTCATTTGGTGGAATAATTCATGGAACTTTATGTGGCAGTATAACATCTAGTAAAGGAACCAAGGACTGTGAAATAGTCCCTATATCTAATGAATATGCTGTTCGTATAAATCGATGTCAGACATGAGTATACTATTAGTTACCACGAAATTTTACAATCTGAAATTTCTCGCATACACAGAACGATTGTAGAATTATCGCATGTGTTGGGTAATGTGCATAGACGACAAGGTATATATACAATCGAACACTAACATATAGTTAGACTGATATCTATCTCTGGTGTTTTCTTCTGCTTATAAACAATATAAACATATAGGCATGTGTAATTTAGATTTAAACTAATTGTAAGCCGCTGTTAATAGTCTAAATATCTCTGGAATACCGACTGGAATAGGTACAATCATGGCCGACATCAAATTCCTTCAATCTACGCTAATCGACACAGCTACCACTTCGAGCATACATTAGCATCAAGTCATGCGCTTTATGAATGTAATGCATTTATTTATTAATTATTTATTATTATTTTGTCGAATTAACTACGTACATAATGCGTGTATAGTCCTATTTTCACAGGGAAATAACGTAATAAGTATATTTGGACATATGCAATGTTGCTTGAATGTGAGATGAAAATTGACTTATCCCAAGATAATGCACCATATTGTTACTTTGAAATTTAGTTTTGGCCGCAGTCCTCAGGTTACTATGAATAATCTTAGATTTACTGCAATAACAAATACGTGTTGTAGATGATGGAGTAGTTTTCCTTGCGCTTATTTACCAATATACGAATTGTAATATATAAAGCCTATAGATGGTTGCATTATGATGACGTCACACTGTGGATTCGACATTCTAAGTTCCAAATGTCGTGAACAGTTATTACTGTTTGTGTATAATGAATCATTGATGATCTTTAACAATGTCATCCACTGACTAGGGACTCGTAGAACATTTGCCTATGTAATCCTATATTTAGCTGAAGTGCCTGTACTCGTTTTATAATATACATTCGTTATAGGGGATGGCAACAGGACATTTAATATTCTTGTTTAGTATGCATTATTTTCTTGCTTTGTATATTCCATAAATGAATCGACGTCGGCATATATCATCATACACTATTTTATTGTGTTTTATTGCCTGGTCGATCTAGATCTATATACACAAATTCATCCCCCACGATTTTTTAGATCGACTGAAATCGATCTGGACCTAACCTGACAAGCGGGTGCAACCATCTGTCTAAGCCTTGACACAGACATACTTCTTAACAAAATATTATTGACGCGATTGAGAACGAGGGCTCCGTTACGTTTAATCTCCGCACTTCATGGCAGCATAGTGTCTATCGTGACTGGAATAATTGAAGTAACGTAATCGTTTTTTATTTGAATTTTTTTTTTATCTCGTTCTGCCAACGCACCGCAGCGCCCTCAAGTATCAATATATTTCACCTCTAGACGGTAACATAGGGGCGTTCGTCAAACATTCGGCACAATCCTAACTCCGACAATCCTGCCTATGGCACGAATTGAACATTACGCTATTGGTGAAACAAGCCGGCGTTACTGTATATGGTGAGCTTGAGCCAGGCCTGTTCTCGTATCTCCTCCTCACACCGCCAGGGTCTTTTCTTCCTCAAGGACCCAGCCTAGAGATAATAATATGGACTATTTTGGGGTCCTCAGGTGCGCTCGGAGGTGGCTTAAAAGTGTCGCCGTCTTTGCGAATTTGTCTATCTCAGCTGTGGTCCTTTATGTCTCAGATGTGGTCCTGTATGTCTCAGCTGTGAGTGGTCCTGTATGTCTCAGCTGTGGTCCTGTATGTCTCAGCTATGAGTGGTCCTGTATGTCTCAGCTGTGGTCCTGTATGTCTCAGCTGTGGTCCTGTATATATCAGCTGTGGTCCTGAATGTCTCATCTATGAGTGGTCCTGTATGTCTCAGCTATGAGTGGTCCTGTATGTCTCAGCTATGAGTGGTCCTGAATGTCTCAGCTGTGGTCCTGTATGCCTCAGCTGTGGTCCTGGATATATCAGCTATCAATGGCCCTGGGTTTCTCAGCTATGAGTGGTCCTGTATGTCTCAGCTATGAGTGGTCCTGTATGTTTCAGCTGTGCTCCTTTATGTCTCAGCTGTGGTCCTGGATATCTCAGATGTGGTCCTGTATTTCTCAGCTGTGAGTTGTCCTGTATGTCTCAACTGTGGTCCTGGATGTCTCGGCTATGAGTGGTCCTGGGTGAGAGATAACGAGTAAAATTTGAATGCGTGTGTATAGTGCCTGTCATGTGAAACGCCACTGAGGACAGTTAAATTGCCAGCAAAAGGTAAAACACCACCTGCAGGTGATCAGACCCTACACTCCGCAGTGTAATGGAATCTCGGCACTCCGATATTGTCCAAGTCTATGAGTTGTGCATCAATTACACCGTAAAACCTTACATTGTGCATGCAAAATAAATAAGGTTGGAATGTAGTGCTATAAACCAAACAATGCAATGCAGTTCATCGTAAAATATACAGTGATAGGTTGACAGTTGTACTGCTGATATCGTATCGTAAACTAGGTCTATTTTGAACTATTTGTTTGAGTATAGTTAAATAGAAGGATATGGTTGGTTGATTGTAGCAGGCAGATTATGTATACAAACGTGACACACTGTCATACAAAACCTATCTTTAAAAATATATGTTCAGTAGTATTGCTATTCTGAAATGACCATAAAAACACAACAACGAAATAATAGATTGTTAATAGTGTACAACCAAATTGGTAATTCTTCTGGCCCCCGTTTCACAACCAGTTTCACGACGACGTCACAAGTCTTATCCTTTCTTAAATCGGCATCTAACTTACGAGATGATAAACTGGGTCATAAAGTTAGGAGCTCCTAAATGTAGGATGTCATATAAAAGTTGTGCTAGTCCCATACTCTTCATAAACTTCAACTCGTAGCGAGGGATGTCTGGATAACAAACTTTGAGCTGATTATGAAAGAAAATAACAGCGCAACATTCATACTCCCAGCAATATCGTAACACGTCGTACCTATATGATGCATAGTGGGCTAAGGGCGATATATCTGGAATCTTTAAAGACCTACCAGTAATCCCAAAATGCATTGCAGAGTAGTATTTTACTGATTTACTAAATATTCTATCGAAGGGTCATCATATTCAGCGCAGGATTAAAAGACAGAAACACGTATGCTGGCACTGGGAACGATATGTCATGGACGATATATAGAATTAAGCTGTGAGATCTCACCTGGGACATTATAGAATGTGTACAGTGTCGAAAGTCCATTAGCAATATTTCTGAAATGTTTGATTAGTAAAGCCATGCAATCTTGATCTGCTATCACTAACATGAAAGCAACATGCCTTATTAGACACCAAATTTGTAACCGATGTGTAAATATTAACTGTACAACAACGGCAATACTAGGGATTAGACTATTAGACCGTAAACCAAAATGCTGAAAATGAGTTGGGAGATAATCTTATCAAACACATCCTAAATCAAGATCAATCAAAAACTGAAGACACTGCCGTCAGACATTGCCTGGAGTGAGAGTAGGCGAGGTCACGTGACTCGGATGTAATCGTACGTCGCGTGGATATGGATCGTCATTACTCACACGACGTCGCCTGTCGTCCCTGTCACGGAGTTAATCATACTTCATAGCACACCGACACCCTCGGGCGCCCTCGTTACGACTGAATGAAATTACAGCCGGAAGATGATTACTTTTCCCGAGACGACGCTGTACGTGACGGAACGAGACCCCACGAGATGTTTGACACGTATTACCTTCACTTGAAGAACATGACCCAAGGCTGACTGAGGCGTCTCGTCTAGGCTGTGATAATCTGAGACGTAAAATAAGGATACGAATGTTATCAATTAGGAGAAGATACGGCAAGATCCGCTGCCATCTTGTACCAGAATAGCACGAGCGGGAAGGCAGCATGCGCACGAGCATAATGTATTAGCATGACTGGACTATACCCTAAACCCTTCAGCCAATCAAAGACGTCCTAGTATGATATTAGGTACGACATGGGCAAACGTAGAAAGCTTCCGGTTTTTCATACTCACTGCATCCACTGACGCTTTGTCACGTACAACGTCACCATGTTCAGTAGACGCCGAGGAATCAGCGAAACACCCACCTGTCTATTTCCTTGTCAGACTACGTAGCAGACACTCGTCAGGCCCCGAGATCACGACACTTTTTTTCAGTACCATTTCTTGCTGAACTCAGTTTTGTTCACATATCCCCCATATACAATTTGAGCTTGATCATGAAATCGTTTAGGTTTCGTAATCTCGGGTCCATGGTATACGTAACGGTTGATTTCAATAATTTACTAATAAGAGAACAATAATGACAGTAGCAGTTTAAACAGACGTACATACCAGACACAATCAGACTCTATACACAGCACAAACTGTCGAAGTTCATTTTACTGAGTACGCCAGGAACCATAGTTGGACACCTTTGCATTGGATGTCCTGGAGGTGTCCTGTGCACGATGCTCAACTTTCAGACGTCGCCCCCATCTATATAAATGGGTGTCCTGCACAGGAAGCCTCACCACATGCGTCCCCAGGAGTGACCAGTCTGCCGAAAGTTGGAAGGCGACTGTGAAAGCAGTAAATCGTGCCACCGGAAACCTCCAGGATACTTGATGCAAACGTGTCCTACTAGAATCAAGGAGGGGTCAGTAAAAGGATAGTATACACATGCTAGCTGTGATATGTAACTTATTAAATATATTAATACAAATTAGTATACTAATAGGCTTTATTAATTCTGAGGACAACGTTATCGTTTATATGTAAAGCGTGTGGAATTAGGCATGGGCCTACTAGTTAATACCATTAGAAGTAAGCAACGCAAGATAATCCATGTGATGTATCCAATGTACATCACTGGTTTGTTTGAGACAGCAAGTGATATCTTCCAACTGAATTAAGAAACACTTTATTTATGATGTAAAGCATTTGCGAACATACACCTAGTCCAAGTAATTCCTGTGCTACATGCGTGGAATGAGCACAAGTGTACGATGTTATTAGAATACCTCATCAGGTATTGACGGGTTTATCAATAGTCTAATTAAATAAAACTCAAAATTGAATAATATTTAGAATTGCTTCAATTAAAGAAGACACCAATATTCATTTTGTTGTTGCTAAAGTACAGAAATAATCTAAGGAATTATGATTTCATGTGAAGAAGCTAAAATATTTACCAGTTTCTGAGCACAAGACGTCCCGAGTACTACTCCTGTTAGACAACTAGTGCATACATTGCAAGTTGGCACTATGTGTGGAAACAGGAAAGGGACTCTTAAAGTTCAATCCCTTTTCTGATTCAGGCGTTGGGAAAAATAATATACGAATAACGACACCAAAACATGCGAGATCTCATTTCTTCTATACGGAATGGATTCACAAAACAACACCCGTGCTCGAGTTTTGCCGAGAGAAACGGAATACGTACCACATACATCGTGTTCGTTTCTGCTGATTCCCAACCTAACTGATTAACGCACACACGCCTATTAGATTAAACGCATATTTATATATGCCTTGTGTCGTTATTTTATTCTCACGTGGAATACCTTCACTGTAGCTATGCAATCAAATCAATAAGTAGTTGATAACCTACTAGCGCTTTGAAAGGCGGCTTGGGTTTTATACTCCCGATGAACAATAGACACACGGCACATTTTAAGGTACGACCTATTGGGCAAATCAAACAAAATTACTCACTGTGAATATGATACAGATAGTCTTTCCAAATGCGCATATATGCATGTGACATTGTTTTTCTCTACCGCGTAAATAATATCTAATCTAACAGATGGGATTCAACCTGGTATATTTGGTTTACGGTCTGGCGCAGAGTAATTCTGTGGTAATGCGCTGCGTTGCAATCCTTCAATATCTGGGCATTCATGTACCGAGCGGAGTAACTCTTAAGTATCCTAACTCCAGCCATAGCAATGGTGTAGTCTATCGTGTCGTCTATGGCTACGGCTGGAGATAAGGCTACCTTAGGGTTACGTCGTCCGTACAGGAGTGCCTAAGTCAGTGAATTAAAATACATATTAAAAAAACGCTGTAGGTGTTCCTCATTTTGTAAATAGTGGTTTTAGAACCTCCAACAATGTGAATATATAGCATAGGGATAGACATGTATTTACATTACTAATGCAGATTACTTTCGGGAGATAACGGTTCATGTATGTGTTTCGTAATATTTGCGGCACTTAACTTGCCATTGCAATTAAAACCTATAACCATTACTACAAGCAAAAAAATTGATTGGTCAGGAAGTGCACATGATATGACTACGGCATAACGACAGCCTGCCGTAAATCGGTCTATCAGAAACGAAGTCATCTCCGTTTGTACAGTATTACGACATCTGTTTGAGAAGGCAGAACTATGTTTTCGTGCGTTGCGCATTACACCCAGTGCGTAAGCCATGTTTATGCATCTGTTCGACTTCGGGGTAAGGTTTCCCACGGCGCTGTCAGACGATTACGGGAGGTTGCACCTGGAAAGTTTGTCAAACGAACGTAGTACATTGCACTTGAAAAGACCAGTATCTGTTTTCGAAATACTTCACCAGCCATATTATCTATCGATCACATTTTACGACGACCTCAAACAAGACGTACTTGCAAGCGTTATGCTGTTTATCTCTCTCTCTCTCTCTCTCTCTCTCTCTCTCAGTATCTAGAATGTGCAACGCACACATTTGCAATTGCTTAGGACAGGAAGCGCTCGCTTAATGAACGGGATGCGGGATTGCGTGTATAATTATGTTACCCAGACAGGTGAATCTCGACGAGCACGTGTTGATATACAGGGCGGTAGATTAGCTAATGACACAGACACCTACTTCTAAATCACGGCACTACACCTTCCGCCGTCAATGTTGGCTCTCGGCTTTTCCTTTAATATCAAATGACATCCTGGGACGTCGATCAGTGAAGTTTCTAACCCAGAAGTTTTAACTGACATAACTATAACGTGACTTCGATATATGTTCATATTAATGTGCACAAAAGCACAACAACTGATCATTGGTCTTTATTCACTGGAGACAGATTATCAAAGACGGTGTCAAATACGGTGATGGCATATTATACAAATCAAAAACAAACTCCAGTGAGGTAGATCTACCTATACATGTAGCATTTACCGAAACGAGTAAACTTCGTCAACTAGGACACATCCTCTAAACAAAGCCCCAGTGATGTCTCCTATACACATGAGTCTGTACATCTAGGATGATACGGAAAGTGGCCATATAATCTTGCGAAACACAAAAGTAACAATAGCATAGCGAATGTCAGACCGTCATGCCCGTTCATTCGTCACGTATGGGTGAAAGATTCCCGCTGTGACGTAAAACAATAATTCACTCATGTCCGTTCAACATCGCAATGCCTCGTCGTAAACGTGACACTATGATCCCGAGGTAACTGATTTCAAATCCTTCACAAAGGGCCCCTTGGCGTCAGTCCTGTCCCCTTTCTCTTTCGATAGGAGAAGCATCAGGAAGCAATGACAGTCAGGATGTATACGAACACATGTCTCAAGTCGCGTGTGCTCGTGCAATATACTGTGCGGAGGACGCTGATCACCCATCATATGAAGAACGACTAGATTTATCATCCGGGTACATCATGCACGACATGTAATCGTGGCAGCAACATTTTGGTCACCTAACGTGTGGACAATCCAGCACTGAGTAAGCATATACTGCAGTTCTTTCCTTCTCAACAATGGCTTCTCTGGCATTGCGAAACCCAACACAGCAACTAAACGAGAACCTTTAATCACCGCAATGTCCATTGCATCATCGGTTCTAGTAGCAAGTTCTTTCACAGATGAATACGCATTCATGCTTTATTAAAATTATTTTGGTGTTTTACGTTTTGTTTTTTCTCACGAGTATCTCATTGTCAGTACATTTTTTTTTCACATTTCCTATACGTATTGTGATACTTTCGATAGAAACGGATTTCAATATGGATATGTCCATATCCGATGCACAATCGCTAGCTCGCTTGTCCTTTAACTCTCTTCATGCTGGATTAGGCACAGCTACCACTCTTTAGGGTATCGCCAGTTGCCTCCAGCGTGGAGAGGGTTATTGTAGACTGCTTCCAGGAATTAAGCAGTGGCAATAGAAATCATTAATTTGATGCAGGACGTGAACTGCCTGAAGAGATGTATGTTTCAACATCGATAACATACTGGGTGTCCGATAACCTATAGAATATTACTCGATGCGTGAACTAAACTGTTACATTAAATGTTAATAAATAGTAGAACTTTTATTTATGTGTTTGCAATGACATAAACATTAACGAAAGAGCGGCGTTGCTATATTTTATGCCAGAGTAGAGTCGACCAACCCGACGTAATCGCTGAGACGACCACTCTTACATCGATCTCAGTCCTCGTAGCCTTTAACAATCTTGGGAACCGTTACCGGGGCAAGATTCTGACTCCGCTGTTTTTACGAGTTTCCGCCAACTACGAAAATTGCATGCTGGCGTGGCGCTGCAACGTTATTAACAGCGACTAAATCCCTGGCGAAAACGAAGCCATTCATGCGAACACCTCGCTTTCCGGGGTTACACCGGATAATTTTATGGCAGATAGCTGCGACTTGGGTGGATAAGAGGTCTCGGCCTTCGAGGTTAGAGGTCAGCCGGGATGGTATCGATTACGTCCGCGCATGCGCCGAATTGAAAGCCTCGGGGTCGACACACTGATGAGGGGGGTATGGATTTTTTAACCGGAGAAAGAGTAAAACTACAATAGGAACGCTTAGCGCTGACGCCAGCAGCGTGAGACGTCCCTTGGCGTTGGGCGCCATTGTTCGACGTAGTAGCGTGGAGGTTAAGTGTCTTCCATCTCCCGTCGCTCATTACCAAGCTTGGAGTGATTGGGATCTGAACAACCTCTCTTCGTTATTCAGCGTGAAATTGCAAGTTGAAGTCTTCAGCGTCGCTTGCACTGGCTAATCAAAACACGGCAGCCGTCCGCTTGTGCACGAAGCCGATCTAAGATAGCAAATGTTCAGCTGAGACCGACGGTTGAAAGCTCCTACGTAAACGGAGCTTTCTTTGTAACGTATAATCAGTTACGATCAACAAACATCGCGGATGGAGCGACGCAAATATTACTTGTCTGTGATATCATTTCTCGCCACCTCTTAAAGTTCTCCAGTACACGACCGTTTTCTAATTTGGCGTCGTGCTGAATTTCAAGTATGTGTATACGAATATGATATTGATTAGAGAAGGATAAGAAGTTAACATGCTCACACCTCCAAGTTTTACCTATTGTTCTAGGTTAAATTCCAGCTTCAATTTAGAGTAAAATAAGGCAAAATACGATTCGAAAAAATTAAGCTCAGATAATGGTAATTGAAGACAGTTAATGTTTTGAAACAATTACTTGACTTACCCAGTGCTTGATATTGCCAGAGGGAAGGCTACACAGTTCGTTTAAAAGATAGTTCACTAGGTTGACCGATGGTGGTTAAATCATTGCGACTATTCAGTACTGTGATCGACGATTGCAGTTTCCAATGTTCACAGAGATATAGAGGTCAGTAAATTAATGTTGTACTGCAGTTACCCGCATCCAAGATGGCGTAGGGCTCAAACTGAGAGTATTTGTAAAAGTGATTTTCCCCGTTTAACGGGTATTTTTCATATGACCATTTACCGAAACTTCAAGATATATATACAATATACATTGTTTAATCGTACAGTTTTTGAAAAAAACAACATTTGGGAATAATATATCAAGCATATAAAAGTGCATGTGATGCGAGTAACTGCAATGCGATGATGCAGGTAACTGAACACTCAGTTTCAAATGAGATGTGGGTAACTGCATGCCAACTATACACACGTATATGTTTTCTATTAATTATTGTATATGGCCATACCACAGTGAACACACTGGTTCTCGTCTGATCACCGAAGTTAAACAACGTCGGACAGTAATCAACATTGCTTAATTTTGTTTCACAGACAACATATTTGTAAACTTAACAGCATTCTGCATCTACCCGTTACCCTCATCTTAACATAACAGATATCCGCATCCTCATGATATTGACACTTTCAGTTACCAGCATCACACGCGATTTTGGACGCTCGATACCTCATTCCCAAATGCTTTTTTCCCAAACCTTTACGATTCAAAAATGCATATTGTATATATACATCTCGAAGTTTCGGTAAATAGATATGTACAAATAACCGTTAAACCTGAGAATTCACACCGGTCATTTGTTGCTTCCGCCACCTTGGATGTGGGCAAGTACAATTACCCGCGAGCGGTTCTCACCTGTGACCTTTGGTGGGTGGTCAATGCTACATTACTAGTATTCCATTGGCAATCAAAGAAAGAGAATACTAAATTAAATGTTCTACCTTTAGCACGTAGGGGATAATAATGCTGTTATATTTGTCAATACCCTTTCCCCACCTACATTACAGAGTAATACACAATGGAGACGCGCTGCCAATACTGACGCATGTGTATTTTGACGCAGAGACATTGACAGATATTGACAGAGACATACGGAATGCCATGGACTATCCATACTCTCAGAGGGTGAAAGTAAATCATTTAAATATTAATTATATTGATTGGTATTATATTTATATGAAAGGAGCCGCTGAAATTATTTACACTTTGAGACCTTGTTGTCCAGTAATCTAGACGTGCTTATCTGATCTTGGGTGAAATGTTGAATAGGCTATTTGGTGAGAACAAGATGTGACACAGACTGGTATGCCCAAACTAGTGATTGCCAGGAGCGAGTTGTCATTCGGCATAGTTCGTCATATATATCGAACATCATGTTCAGAATGACGTATCATAATACTATTAGTAATTGACTTCCGTTCAACTAAACAACTTGTTCTTTCCTTAACACTACCTAACTTAGAGGGGCGGGAGGTAGCGCAGTGGTAGAACGTTGGACTTCGGACCGAAGGTTCCAGGTTCAAATCCCGCCCCGGGGGCCCGGCATCAGTGTTCGCGAAAGTTACCTTTCCGACGCGATATTGATAGGATGCATTGTCTGTAGAGTAACAATGTAGTTATCATCCTTGGTCTTGTCAGTACCAGCCGGCGCTTGCAGGTGTACTGCAACATTCATCGCTACGGATGTTGCGGGTTTCCTCCTGCCCTAAACTGACGTGATATAAGTGAAAGAATCTTGAAATCGACTTAAAACTCCAACCAAAAAAAGTCTGGATTAGTGATATTTGTATGTTGGAATGGTGACACTCGGGAGACAAAGCCACAGACCCACAAAGCTATCTGATCTTTACAGTCGATTGTAAATCTATCGTAAGATGAAAGTGGTAGTCGCAAGAATAAAAAATAAATATATTTTAAGTTAATATTATTTTAATTCCTGTTATCTGAGGTTAAATATAAAATATAAAAGTAAAGACAGAATTACTCTCAATTGCAAATTGTTCATCCATTCATGTATATTCAAAACTGAATTATTATTAATAATTTATGTTCTAGACAATAGTGTACAGTTTGTACGTCTGACTCTTGTTGTGTAATGTTGTATTAATCCACACCGTCTGTCACCGTCTACTGTACAACGGATTTGTAGAGGCTGTCTGGTACTTGTGTATACAATTTACTACACATGTGTAAACTAAGCAGTACCAGCTTCTCCATCTCCCCTATCTCCATCTATCTCCACTTATCTCCATCTATCTCCACTTATCTCCAGCTATCTCCAGCTTTATGTGATCTGCCTCACAGCTAGTTACCATTACAAAACAAATCGTTTTAAAATTACGTGTTTATAGCATCGAGTCATGTGAAGTGGATACCATGCTTGAAAATGTTTCTTTTACATCTTCGTTGTGTATGGGTGAAAGATTCCCACTGTCGTGTTAAACACCCAATCACTATGTTATGTCTAATATGCTATGAATGTTGCTAATATTCTGACGGACTATGGAGCCTTAATAATCAGATTTGTGTTTAGGAAAATTGTGATATAAATGGCCACGTACCGTTTTGGTTCTTTTTGTCTTGTGTACTGAAAAATAAAGTGTGATATTCAGTTTATTAGTTGTATGTTATAAAATTGTTGAAGAATTTCAATTAATTATTCACTGTTTTTAAATTTCATTCGTCACTATAATATTACTACATACTGGAAAACAATGAGTTTACCTTGAGCTTTCCTGTTTTCATTCCGAGCGAGTTAGCATATCGCAAGTATACATGTAATACTAACTTATTATCTCTATTTCAGATCATTGGCGTATGGCTTGCGATGAGATTCCGGAATCAGAAAGACCCCCGAGCAAATCCCAGTGCATTTCTTTAACATCGGTACAAGATCATAGACGGATATATATGTAAATAGTCTATATATTCTCAACATGTAATGTATAGATATCATATTTCGCACATAATCCCCTTCCCGTCACGTGACAGTAATTATTATGGCCTCTGTCTTGGAGGAGCTTTTCTGTTCTTCAGAGAAACATGTCATTAGATTTGCTGCATCATTTGTATCAATAATTATCATGAGCACTCGACATTCAGAATTGATTCATTCATCAATGAGCTGTTACTCTCTACAATATATGCATGCTTAAACATTAAGATAGTAAAGAAATCGTACAACAAAGTCTCTACGATTACAAAAATTTGACAAGTGACATTCCAATGTGGTATATTTTCTGTGTAAGAGATAGAATAGATAATGATCTTGATGTCTGGTTGAAACTTTTGCTGCATGTCGAATTAACATGGAAACTTTCCTTTAAAATATATACTTTCAGCAAAATGATTTGCACAAAAATATTTATCAAGTCTGTTGCAGACTACATTCTCACGAAATACAGTCCCATTCAATATGTCCACCATGAACAGTTATAACAAGTCTAAAATTCTGGGAAATCGAAGGTGAAAACCTTTCAGTACAAGTCTAAAATTCTGGGAAATCGAAGGTGAAAACCTTTCAGTGGCTCCTTTCATATATGTATAAATATGAGAGTTGGATTGATATGCGAATAACATGTTTCCACTCTTTGAGGCTATGTTACTATGAAATAAAATCTAAGTTTTTCTCGAAACGATCCAGGACTATATTAGTTTCATGAACACATTCCATTATTAGCTCCTTCGTTGACCCTGTTGAGGTTGCCATGGCAACATGGGTTACCGTAGTCAGTAATATTTACTGCCATATACATTGAAGATTGTATAAAGTGTGTTGAAACCATTCTTAAAGGGGCAAGGTCATCTTTGCATAGGTCAAAGGTCATTATGCAGAGGTCAACGGTCATTATGCAGAGGTCAACGGTCATTATGCAGAGGTCAAAGGTCATTATTCAGCGTTATTGCATATTCTGATACAACTATCTTTCCCAGATAAGTATGAATTATTTCAGATGTTTTACAATTCTAGAAATGTTGGCTTTTTTTCCTAATTAATTATATCTACCCTCTGAGCGTCGTTCCGAATCATGATGTGACACTGGCGTCTGTTGTATAATGTATGGAATTCCCTCCCAGTGTCCGCAGAAACAAGTCTGTGGCAGTCTATATTTAGAACAAGTTACTGTTGGAATATTGGTGATACAACATCATATTATCGTAGATTTTCTTTCCATATTTTACATTATAGTTAATATTAATAGGTAATATTGTCGAATTTTAATATATAATATTGCATGCAAAGATAATCTTGCCACTTTAAGACTATAGTCGCTACTGTTTTGCTGAGATTCCCCAGCACTGTTGATGAGCATGTTGTGAATTGACATGTTAAATGTATCGTCATATTGCTGTTAATTTGATCATGGTGTTATGCTTGATTTGTGAAAGCTGACCGTTACATTAGCACAAACTTAGTCTAATCTATTTTCATGAAAACGTAATTGCTGTTGGTGACAGTTTTGATGGTGATATTTAAATGTTTGGTGAAATATCTACATGCCTTTCGTAGTAGTCATTCTGATTGCACACCAGGCCCGAGTTTCACGTAAGTGTCGTATCAGTAGTCAAGGCGTAAATCTAGGTTTACGTCATTTCCTGTTATAGCAAAGGCTTGGCTGATGACCTGATTTGTGCCCGGACTACAGTACGACCTTCGTAAAAATGCAGGCCATGTGAAGTAGAATGTTTGTGCAACTGTCTATGTCCTACCTAGCTGTTAGGTCCTTGCATGCTACCCACCCGTGGTCCTAAGTAACTGTTTCTGGTAGGGCCTAACGTGTTATTGAAAGGAGAGCATTATTTCGTGACAAGTTAACATTATACCAATTTGTAAAATATTTTGTTGAGATGTACCACTAGTAGTGTGAAATTATACATGTACCACTAGTAGATATATAGCATATATGAAATGTTTGAAATTGCATAATTATCTGAATTTTCAGTGACTCATGAATTTACTTGAGTATTCAACCTTTCTTGAAGCAAATGGCACCTAGTGAAATTTTAAATAGAGGACAAATAAAACTTTAGTGATTTGTCCATGCATCCATATGTACACACAGAATTCGAAAATCCAGTAATTAGAATGCATTTCACCGTTAGACGCACGAGTGTTATTTGTTGTCACCAAGAAAGCATCACGGTTTGCGAAAATATGAAAAATGCTATGAGACTGTATTAAAAACAACAATCTTCAAGCATTTATCACCAAAAAAAAGTGAAAAATTGATCATAAAATTTTGATATTCTCTTGTGAGAATTAATTATATCATTTATTATATTATTTCAATTATTAATGTTTTATCATTTGCAGATAACAATTGTTATATTTGTTTTTCAACTGTCACTTGAATTCTCGCTTTGAAATAAGTGCTATATTTTGTCCTTGTTTTCTCTTGTTACGTACAATCACATTATTTTTTTATTTCTCCCTTCACATCGGTGGAATATAGTTACATGCATATGTTACATAATGTATATATAATAACATTTACCGAGAGTATTATGAGCCACTGTAGTTATAATTATTTTCTTTCATTTTTGCATAGTTATCCGCTGTTATTATTTATACGATAGTTTTTCCACACAAAAGTTTTTGGGTTGTTAGAAGTAAAATACTATTGCTAGTTTTTCTTGTTGTTTTTTTTATCCGATAAATATTCCGTCAAGTCTTGATAATTTCCGTTTTTTTATTTGGAGATATTATTTACAAGAAATGTTGATATTTGCCGTTAATGATATTTAATTATTTTTTACCGCTAATCGTGCCGAATAATGAAGAATTTGTCAAAGAATTATTTAAGCAGATTACTCGGTAGCCTTTCAGCGCTGTCGTATTCCAGCAAGTTTCGTGCATTCATCTATCAATGTCCAACTATATCAATGTCATTGGACTAAGCACTCTCATTGTGATCAGCGAGATAGATAGATACAAGAACTGTATGGTCTCATAGTGGATACGAGATCTGCGTGAAAGGGGGACTTGGGTCATTATTTATTAGTATATGTGTCTGTGTGCGTGCGTCGTGCGTGTGTGTCTTTCGTCATTTGAACATCAATATCGGCACAATTTGAAGACATAATATGGATGTACATAGGATTGAAAGGAAATTTAACACTGTCACTATTGTAGAATTCTGTCATGTTTGGGTGAAAGATTCCTGCAGTGGCATAAAATAATAATTCACCCACAATTGTAGAATTCCGTCATGTTTGGGTGAAAGGTTCCGGCAGTGGCGTAAAACAATAATTCACCCACTATTGTAGAACATTTCTTTCTGGAATATTTGCTTTTGTTGACTTTTGTAGAATTATGAATGATTTATGTTAGCTTTCTTTGACCAGTCTTTTCATGTGTTAACCCTTTCCCTGATGGATTAAGCATAGGCACAGCTCTTTAGGACATCTCCAATTGCCCTAAGCATGGAAAAAGTTCATTCATTCTGTTGATCAATCTACGGTAGTAATTAATTCTATTGATCAATCTACGGTACTATTAGGTCTGTCTTTTATTTTCTAGTTCGGTTACATTTTAAATTTGACAATTTCTGATTTGGGTGATGTCTTTACTTCAGAAGCCATATTTCGTCATGCTATGTATTTGCTTTTACTTGTTGCTGCATTGGTTAGCGCATATTGTTTGATTTCTGGTAGATCTGATCATATTTAGTAATTGTACTCCATTTGATCTCAAAACTGTAAATATATTAATAAATATATTTTCCCCTCAAGTAACATTTCAAATTCATGAGTTTTGTGTAGCACTAGTCATGCTTGTACAATGAATTTTACATTTTTGCACACACATATGTTTAATTGCAATAAAACAGTTGATTAAATTCTGCCTGATTTTCATAGCTCCTTTGTGGAGCTAAGATCAAATACAGTAGTTGATAATTTCGGCTAACCAAATGTATGTCAATATTCTCTGGGCCAGTATTTGTTTAAACATGAGAAATAATCAATCACTAGAATATGAACTAACTATAACTAACTATGTACTTTGAAAGGGCAGGGGGCAGGTGGTAGCGCAGTGGTAGAACAGTTGGACTTCGGAGCCAAACGTTCCAGAGTCAAATCCCGCCTTGGGGGCCCGGCATCAATGTTTGCGAAAGTTACCTTTCTGACGCGATATTGATAGGATGCGCTGTCTGTAGAGTGGC
>JAUTBT010006967.1:0-25948 GCA_032361225.1 Lepetodrilus schrolli
TTAATGTATTGGTGGAATCAATACAACTGACATCACTATGTATTGTGTTTGTTCTTGTCTATCAGGGAATAGCACCCATGAACCGTGTATTACCTTGCGATAGTTTTGTCAGAGCTACAGCAGCGACTTACTTCAATAATATTGGGTGGCGCTTAACTTATGATGAGGTGTATATATTTAACATTCATAAATTACAACTGACAATAACTTATGTAATTAATTACGACTTTAAAACGATATCACACTAAAGTTAATATGCAAACTATTAAAACGATCTCCTGAAACTCAACTACATATTATCTTACCTTAAAATCATAATGTATACGTAGTATCTAGGATTTTATATGAGTATGTACATTATTTTAAAGATGTAAAGTTTTAATGATGTTTCTACGTACTTCGTATCCCCCCCCCTCTCTCTCGCTCTCTCTCTCTCTCTCTCTCTCTCTCTCTAATATATATATATATATATATGTGTGTGTGTGTGTGTGTGCGTGCGTGCGTGCGTGAGAGAGAGATAGAGAGAGAGAGAGAGAGAGAGAGAGAGGGGGGTGAGTGCGTACGTGTGTATTACTATCTTAATAATTTCATCTAGTGTTTGTTGTAACAGTTACAACCTCTGAAATGAGTTTGACACTTTTCAAATGTTCAATGTTGAGACACGATCATTCACATAATATTTAAATAAAATATTATCCTACGTATTATGGATATCATAGGATCATTCCACTTGAGTACCATTTCACGCTCAACTCGAAGTTTTGTTCTAAAATCCCCATGCAAAATGTGTGTTGAACATGAAATCATATATTGTGATGCGAATCTGATTGGATGCAGCTAGTCACTGGCAAATCACAATATAATAGTGATTATAGACTATACTAGTTTGGTCTCATTCACTCTCTATACCAACACACCATTGAATTTCACTTTCTTCCATCTATGGTTTCTCGAAACAAACCTGAATGAGATTTTGCTCAGCTGAGATTTCTCACATTGAACTCAGTGTTGTAACTTGAGTAAAATCTCAGCTGGGTTTGAGTTTTTACTCAAGTTACAGGACTGAGTCAATGGGAGAAATCTAAGCTGTGCAAAATCTCAAACCCAACAACATCATTTCAGCTGTATTCGTCCTCGTATATAGCCTATATCAGTTGAGCGAGTCTAGATTAATGGAAAATGGGAGTGGAGTACTCCTTTCGCATACAACTTTATCAATCGTGACAAAGCGTACATTGATAATACCCATAAATTTCCTCAACGTTGTACTTCGTTGAACATCGTGAGTATTTTTATTTGGACTACGGACCCTGGTAGTTTTCTAATGTCAAATATATATATATTATACAATAGTTTGAATATAACCAAGCAAGTTATGAATGAAGGAATTAGTGCTTTACGTGGCAAGCGGGAATATTTCACCCATCCGCAACAAAACAGATAAGTAAGATAATTAGGGAATTTTATGGATTAAAATACTACGTTGAATAAAATTTGTCGAAATACGTTTGAAACAACTAGTCGACAACATGTACTAGCCTTCTACTCGACTATACTAAAAGACTAGTCAGCTGGGAAAATCTCGTAGTCGTATTAGCACAATTAGAAGAATATGATAACAAATGTTAATATAGGCTTACATTCACCTGCTGAGACTATATATGATTATGCCTACTAAACATACAATTACTAAAATACAATTATTGTGAAACTCAACTGTCTTGTAGAGTATCGACCACACGTACTGACATTCATTAACAAAAAAAAGAAAAAGATTTAAGTTGAATTTCCCGCACAGACGCCCATCAAAGTTTGAGTTTCACAATAATTGTATTTCAGTTGTGTAACCAACGCGGCAGTATGCGGAAGAATGAATGTATCTGCGCGGCCAATACTTTGAGCAGGCAATATTGCCGTTTGCATTTGGCCACTGCATTCATTATAAGCCTACTTGTGCTGAATGCAGAGTTAACCCTATATTTAGTTCACTGTAAAGGTAGATCCAGTGTAGCGAAGCGAGACCCTCTTTGCGCGTACAGACCTCAGCCACTTGGAGCAGGCCATTATTGTGGACTATTACACCTCGAAGAAATGTGTCCCCATACTCCCAATGTCAATTTACCGGTCAATAAATTACTTTACAGACCGTTACTGATAAGGCGCTACTCCGGTCCGAAGAGTATATGACGTATATATGACGCCACGACAAATATTCATTACTTGAATGGAACTCAAGACAGGTGACGTCACAATACAACTATCATAATTGTTGCAGGTAGATGTCTTTTGACTTTCACATGGAAGTTAAGACTAGACAGTTTGTTGAAACCTTTCGGTGTAATATTAGGAGATAAAGGGTCCCTATTGCAAATTGCCTGTAATGTTATCATTATTACCAAGCTGGGAATGTCATTTAACAGCGACGGCTGGAGGTGTTAAATGTCAAATTCACACCTGGTTAACAACGATAACATCACGGGAAATTTGCAATAGGAATCGTTTATCGAAATTGTACCGTAATTAATTGTTTGGTCATTTTTTAGGTGAGCTCTTTTATCGGACGAATTTTAGCTGCAACACAGTATTGTTCAACAGCGAAATATATTGGTTCCAAATCACTGCGATGAATTTGTGTTTCCTCAGTTTCAGGCCTACCAAAGAAAACGGATGTCGGAAACCATAAAACATGAATATGTTTACACTCTTCATGAATCCAGAATAATTCTTCATGACTGAGCGACCGAAATTAATCAATTTTATTTTATTTTTTAAAATTATTGTGTGTGTGTGTGTGTGTGTGTGTGTGTGTGTGTGTGTGTGTGTGTGTGTGTGCGCGTGCGCGCGTGGAGGGGGGGGATATCTATATGTAGACTAGTGACAATATTTTTTTAAAGAAATTTAATTTTCTTCAAAATGTTATCGCTACATATAGTTATAACCACAAAAATAATGGCCTGCTACTATTACTTTTTTCTTCTTTTCTTTTAATTGGGGTTTAGATCCGCTTTCAAGATTCTTTCACTTATATCACGGCTTAGAGCAGGAGAAATCCCGCAACATCCGTAGCGCTGAATGTTGCAGTTAACCTGCGAGCATCGGCTGGTACTGACAAGACCAATGATGATAATTGCAGTATTACTACTAATAATAATAACAATAATAATAATTGCATGTATATAACGCATCATTCACAATAGTAGTCCTCTGTACTATGGACATGCACCTCTACCACCACTCCAGTGGCATCAAAGCATCTCGACCTATTGAGTATAAATCTAATACTTTAAATTACGGTTTTAAAATACAGTTAAACAATACGTTATGTGAGAATGTATCTATATTGTGAGAATATCATATATAACGGCATCCTCGAAACACAGAGCATTATACCTACTTAACCTCCATCAAATATGCGGCATAATGCTGTTTCGATGATGATATACAATGGTGTTGGTTGGAATATTTAAAGCATTGATATATTGTGAAACGTCCGTAAAATCTATAGATTCTCTCCCTTAATCCTTAAATAAAATGTTACATGTACTGAACAACATTTCTAGTTGTACCTTGTAACATTACAATAGTAGCCTAGTTTTCTTGGGAAAAGTTTAAGTTTTGACTGTCTTGGGGTGTTTTTATTGGGTCTTCTTTTTACTTATTCTTTTTCGTATTTTTTGTTTGTATTTCAATGAAAGATATATTTTACCGGAATTTTCAGATACGATGCTGTAAATCAATTCAACAGTAAATTTATAATCATTCAAAATCTCGGCTGATATGTAAAGAGCAACAATATTGCCGCCGCATCACCCGAATATACTGTATTACCAATTCCATTGTGATTGATTCTTTGATGTGATTGGATCATTGTTGGACCAGCCGTTAGCGAGGACTTGATTTGGACGGTTTGATTGGCAGTGAGACATACTTGGCACGTTCTTATGAAAACCTGAAATCGACACGAGAGGATTTGGATAGAACATTCCAAAGTAATTTATCCACCAAACGTGTTGACTTTGTTCAGCTTGAATGCCTTCTTCTCAACGATAAAACAACACTATAATTATTATGTGGATTTAGCTATATTTCTTTACTTTATCAAGATTTCTGAGATATTTGTGTTTTATCCTAAAATAAAATAAAAATTAAAGCAATTACACCAACTAATTTTATTACGTGAATAATTTGTTCAAATATACACATTTACTTAGGTCAATTATATGCTAAAATGACAGCTGTCGCGCAATGTTAATTGAATTACCAGAGAATATGACTGGATGACTAAGATGGGCGAGTCAATAGGTTTCTTGTTTTGCTACAGATTGGGTTTAGCAAGACATTAATTAGTTTGGTGGTCACATTTCCCCACAGTTAATCGTTCAATGTCTGTGGAACAAGCCAATAATGCGAAGCTGTTCATTTCCTGATCTGATGAAGACCCAGACAAAACATGCTTGTCTAGAGACGTGAAGAGACAATTAAATCATACCATAGGATTTCGTCTGCTCAATTGCATTACAGAACTACACACACACACACACACACACACACACACACACACACACACACACACACACACACTTACAAACAAACACACTTTCAATATTATTTCACATTTCACATTCCTATATGCAATGTACAGAGATGCGAGAGAGAGAGAGAGAGAGAGAGAGAGAGAGAGAGAGAGAGAGAGAGAGAGAGAGAGAGAGAGAGAGAGAGAGAGAGATTCTCAAGAAATATATATTCTCAAGAAAACCACCAGAGATGAAATATTACATATGACATCATTTCTGAAATTACAGACAGTGTCATAAAAATGTATTGCAAACAAATTTATTTCTCAAGTAAAAATCAACACACGTATCCTCATTCATAGGCAATAATTTGAACAAACTGAACATTAATAAAAACTAACGGGTATGGCTATCTATTGATATATAGTGTTTCCGGAGCATTCGATGAATTACGACAACTGCCAAGATAGCATTCAACAACGACTCTTGACATTTAGTGATAATGTCCATTCCACGTAACTCTTTAATTGTTATCTTGCTAAAATTTCACATATAATTCTCTGTTTCTCCCGAAATTTGTGACGCCAGCTGTTGGGATGGCAGCGCTTCATTATAGAAATACATTACATGTCGTGTTTGTAGTAAAACACTCATCCTTAAGGTTACAGAAACAATTCCGTTTCTTCTCTATTATAACAATTTTTATTAATTTTCTCTCATGTTTCATGACAAAATAAAATAGCTGACAATGGAAAGCAATTTGTCTAGATAATGTGGATATACATCTCTTGTCGCTGTTTGTCTGTTCCCACGTCGTACCGTCTCTAGGGTTCTATTTGTCATAGTTTTACATCGACTAGCTTCACTTCATTGTTATCGTGACGAAATATGACTCTATGATTCGGGAAAATTCAGTAATTGCTTTATTTGTTAACGCCAACTTGTTTCCCCATAATAGACGTATAAAACCAAATCTGTTTGCTATCTATTTCTCCTGATATGTTAATCAAGGCTAGAGTATGCCAAACACCCCAATATGAATATCATAACACGACAGACTTATGCAAATCAGAAAACAATGGGAAAAGTTATTATACCTACAATCGATACTTAATTCGTATGTGGGTTGAGGGAAGGGAGTCCTTTTTTGTTTTTGGTTCTTTTATTAAATTATTCATTTATGTATGTATTTATTTATTTAACAGAGAGAGAGAGAGAGAGAGAGAGAGAGAGAGACAGAGAGAGAGAGAGAGAGAGAGACAGAGACAGAGAGAGAGAGAGAGAGAGACGGAGACACGGAGACGGAGGAGGAGAAGGAGACAGAAATTGCTAGTGACAGTCTATACCAAGTTTCATCATTTTCAAATAATCACAGTTAATGGTAGAGTTTGCATACAGTTTTGCTTGACCTCCCATTTGAGTTTCTTATTATGGAATTTGTCCAGACGCTGTACTGACGATAATGGCCTAATCTTAAGCTGCGTTTTCACTGTTCAACTTGTATTATCGATTTGTGGTATCAACTTGACTTCATATAAAACTCGAATCAAATGTAACGGGAAATTAATTCGACAAAACAAGTAAAAAATAATTCAGTACGATAATAGCCTTCGACGTGTTGAACACGACTTAAAATCGATTCGATCCGTATGTTCTCGTGCTTCGACTTGGTTGTTCACACAAATCGAACCGTGAAAACGCACCGTGAAAACGCACCTTTACCAATATGTGTACAGATTTTCGATTGGTTGCTACCGATATTAAATGTGCAATTTAATTGGAAGATGTCATGCGATGTTACTGTTTATGACATCATACAGCCAAGAATAGCAATGGTCAGTACACTTGTCTTATGACACACAGCATTAGTTTATCTTCACGTCAGCTAGCAGTGTCATATTGAGATTTATGTTCACAGCACAGACAATGTGTGGTCGATAAAGTGCTCTACTGTCTAATAAATTAATTGTAAAAAAAGTATATCTAGTGCGTAAATATAGTGAATGTTTCAGTCTACATTGGAAGAAATAACACATATTTAATATAGCTTGAACGAACACAATAATAATAATAATAATAATAATAATATTAATAATTGCATTTATATGCCGCATCATTCACAATAGTAGTCTTCTGTACTATGTACATTTACATTTGCCATCAATTCAATGGCATCAAAGCATCTCAACCTATTGATTATAAATGTAATACTTTAAAGGCATACAATCACGGTTTTGTTTACATATTTCATGGCCAAACGTATTTTTACATGCAAGTATGTACATTTGTTGTATGTATGTATGTATGTATGTATGTATGTATTATTAAAATGATAATCATAATAATTGAATTACTGTAAATAAAACAATAATAATATTAATTAGAGTATTATTATTAAAATGATAGTCATAATAATAACAATAATAATAATATAATAATAATTATTATTACTACTATTACTATTAGTACCACCACCACTACTACTACTATTACTACTACTACTACTAGGTACAAAATCGATACATGGTAATACAAAATAATTACCAAATGCCATTTTATGGACGTGATTGTGGGCTGCGCCAAGAGGACTGTTATTGTGAATAATAAGTTATATAAATGCAATTATTATTATTATTTAGTATTATTATTTCAGTTATATAAAGATGTAAGCAGGTAGGAGCATAACCTGTGTATAAACTAGTAATTACGGTACGAACCATTAACCACGACTGATGCGGATTTTTCAATGAGAATAACTGTATATTTTATGCATACACATTTTGCGCCCACTATTCGAACTACTGCTCTGGCACTGAGAAGTCTCAGAAGATACCAATCCTTACACAAGATAATCCTTGTAGTCCAAGCCACTCCCTATTGTCCTAACTGTCTAACAATACGTCCAACTACATATGAATAATTTAAACAATCTACACTTATCCCACGAGATTCAACGATGCCAGAATTCTGCTCATCATCAACATTTACTTTTGCTAATGTCCACACAACATACAATGATAAACACTCGTGCGTGGAGAAACGCTATTGTAGCTGTAGGATGTAAATCATACATCTATTGATCCTGCTATTGCACAGAAGCCAACTAGCTTAGACATTCAACTGAAATGTTCTTTTAACGTCACAGTTATCATTCATATTCTCTGCTACACGAGCATTCTGTAATTTTGATCGCAGCCATGACAATTTTGAATAACGTGTTTCATCAAATTAGGCATCAGATCACTTGATACTTGCCAGAAATATAGATTCCAGGGTTCGCCTGTACGAAATGGCGTATTCTAACGAAACCTTAACTCTACATCTATTATCTACACCATTGCTATGGTCGGAGGTAAGGTTAACTTTAAGAATTAGGCCGTTTTGTCGAAGAGGACCCGGGGTAGTAATACAAGAACTCGTAGGTTTGTCGATCAATAGTGGTTAAGCTGTGATGTGGTGGTGGCGATGGTGAATGTTGCATTCATACAAAATTGCCTATCTGGTTATCTACATTGAAGATGAGTGCGAGCGTGAAGGTCTTGCATAGTCCAGATGGCCGTGTGTTCATGGACATCAAAGTTGTAACAGAGAATCAATACCGAAAGTAACAGAATCTGAGGAGTTTATTTACTAATATAACTTAACTTTACGAGTAAGGCAAGACAGCTGTCACGTCTTCAGCATCAAGTGTAATCATGTTAGCAAACGGTGTTCTATCCGACACTTGCCCGTCAGTACGTAGGCTACCAATGTCAAAATATGTATTTACTTTCGACTAAAAATCCAGAAAGGTGTTACTGGTTGTTACTGTATTGTAGTCACAGCATACCTAGTCAGGTGTCCTGTTCCAGGACCCTAACAGGATCCTGGCAGGACACTTTCACTTCGGGTGTCCTGGTTTATTTGTGAGCATCCACGTTAGATGTTCTGGCTTTGTGCAATAACAATTAATACTATATCTCCCTTGTTCTGCTTCCAGACAGGACAGACTATTCCCAGTGCATGAAAACTAAACTAAATTTCGTCGTTTTGGACAGCATGCGATTTATTTGCCAAAAGAGAATAGCAAATAGTGTGGACAACGGGAAATCCTGAAGAATATGCAAAAACATCCGACAGCAAAGAGCAAAAGTAAAGAGCGGTACATAAACCTAATGAAAGCCGAAATGATGTCATACATTTCCCCTGCCGCTTCTTGTAGGTCTGGCGGGCTTTTTCATCTACTTCCTGGAATCAAAAATAGCTGCTGACTTGGTTCAAATAGCAATCAGACATTCAAAACATCGTTCCAAGCAACAACAGATGTCTTCTCGATGGCTGATTACTGGATTACTCTCTCTCTCTCTCTCTCTCTCTCTCTCTCTCTCTCTCTCTCTCTCTCCCCCTCTCTCTCTAATTTCTGAGGCTGGGTAGTCTGTGTGTGTAAGGGGGATATGATCATGGGTCGTTGCAGTCAGGCATCACATTTTCCTTGATCTGAATCCATTCTGTCGTACGAATATGAACTACGACAGTGTAGGACATTGGCCACTTTCGGATCAATATGCATTGACTTGTGAACTGGATAAGGTCAGATCAGTAGGACAATGAACTGGTATGTCTGTATGATGTAAGCTTTTACTGCCAAGGAAGGTCTCCAGATCTCTTCTTCAGGTCAAGTGGAGAGAGTAAACAATGTCAAAGGAAAATCAAATTGTCAGATACAATTTATATGGCTGCTATTTCATTAGAGGATGTTTGCACAAGGAGATAGACGCACATATAATAGAGTAATGAGGAGGCTAGTGAGAGATAGACGAGGATTTGACGCCGTCTTCCATAAATTTTACTGTTGTGCATTGAATTATGGTAATTCGAGTGGGAGGAAAGCCTGTTAGAATAAAATGCACGAGTCATATGACGGATGTAGATGGAGTAAGGACTATAACTGGATAGTATTAATTGGTATGTTATAGTATTAGTTTTAGTAATTAGCATTCAACTTTCTATAACGGTGTCTTTAGTATAATATTAACGTGTACAGTAATGAAGCGCGAACACCACGAACGTAATACCTCATTATAGCGCTATAGTATTACCCCGGCAAATGAACCACTGTGCACTCACTAGTCCTTTATGCAGGCGTTATAAGGTTAGCGTTCACATTACCATCTCGTCCTACCAGGTACCCATTCCCTGCGGGATAACTAGTGTAGCTCTTTTTATGTTAGCTAAACCTAGACCACCATCTTGTGATACTTCAAATTGAACGTCAAGTATAACTCAAACACGAACGTACCCGTCGACGTCTATGTTACCTCAAACAATAAAATAGCTAAAGAAAAATGCTTAGAAACGAAATGTAATGATGCCTACCATACGTTCTACACATTCCTTGGCTTGTGTTTCGTACGTATGCGTTTTGGGCCAATTAGTCAAGACCCAGCCTTGTAATCATAAATTAACACCTGCGGGCCCATTTCTCTTAGAATCAAGAACTTTTTTGTCTTGGTTTATAGGTTGGGGCGTGCACTGCAACGAGTATAACTTCTCCAGTTTCCAAGCTCTCAACTCCTCGTGTCTAACAATTATAATCGATGGCAGCAAATGGCACCCACATACATGCACTCAATATATCAGTTTTATTGGATGGCGTATATATATGGTTATATGTTCTATCCTAACCTCGATGATATATATGCGGTAATCACGGATTCCATTTACGATGGGTTGTATTTCCACACAGGGTGAACAGCAAAGTGACATGTTGGTCAACTCTCCAGACGCGATATTACCGTCATTACGTAGATACCCAGACCAATCTACATTATTTACCATCCAAATGAATGCAATTTATTATCACCTGATATATCTGATGAAAATCCTATTTTGGGAGTCTGTTCAAATTATTGCTAAAATATATCGTCAGATGAAATATATCTGACGAAAACTTACACGTATATTTTGAGCCTGTTATTTTCGATACCAAAATGAGTAATAAAATACTAGTATATCATTATTAGCTGAAAAATATGAGAAGAAACCGCCTAAACGAATATGAAATAATATCATCGGCTGAAATAGATCTGAAGGAAAGCTACTTATAGAGGCTGATATTGTAAAAGGACGTCTAGGAAGTTGGTTCTAAACACACTAGATAAGAATTTCCCAGGGGGTCCACCCTTGTTTTAACTTTTACCCTGAATCAAACAAGACTATTGCTCTACATTGGTACTTCCTGATAATGTTGTCTCATCATAGGTTATGTTCGTTATTAGGATTGGGACGACTTCAGAGAGAAATTCCAGGTGTTCTATACACATATTCGTCTCCAGAACTGCCGTGCACCAACTAAACATGCAAATAATATCCACGTAGTACTTTGATGATCTATCATAGAAAATACGAGTGTTCGTAATTGACTAAACGAAGTGTTGATATATCTGTACATTATTACAACTGGAGGTAAATTCGTTATTCTGGAATCGATATATGCATAATTATAAATGCACAGCAGAAGATTCGGGTAGCTTTCTGAGATATGAGAGAGAGAGAGAGAGAGAGAGAGAGAGAGAGAGACAGACAGACAGACAGACAGACAGACAGACAGATGGGGGCAGGATGATAGTACAGCATTTTACAACTAAACAACCGATGGCTCTGATTACGAATCCTAGATCTATGGACCCAGACTCGCAGACCGCAGAGAACCGCAGAGTAATGCATTAATACTTCACAGTTATCACCAACTAGTGGACATTTATATTAAACCCCAATTCACTCACTGAAAGAAACAGCAATTCGTCGACTTCTTGAAACTTACAGTCCAATGGTATCTCCACAGAAGAACCATCAGAAATGGAACCTCCGTACACGTACGGCCAATTCTCAGCGGTGGATTTAAAATACCATAATATTAGTATACAATATTTGTGAAGGTAGATAATTGTTCAATTGTACTCGCCGACTTGCCACAGTATAGTATTGATTCTCACGGTCTGGGACTGGAACAGTCGTCATTGACACAAGTATTCCCGACAGATATGTCTGGGGGCTGGCTTATGATACGTCTCTTGATCAAACATTGCTGCCAACAGAGCAGGCAAATCCGGAAAGCTGGTCAAATTAGGTTGTAAACTACGACTTGTAGAGTCATAAATCCAGAATGAACAGAGATCAAGGAAATAGAGATCAAGTAAAATACAATAATGTTTGTTTCTTTTTTGTTCTAATTAATGTGTATTCCAATGAATGTGTATATGAAATGATATTTGTTTAAAAGTAATTAATTCAATATGAAGCATGCCTGGCCCCGAGATTACGAAACCTTTTGAGTACGATTTCATGCTAAAGCTAACATTTTATATGGAGATTTGTGAACAAAACTATGAGTTGAGCATGAAATCGTACTCATAAAAGTTTAGTAATTTCGGGGCCTGGTCAGACAATATCAGAGTGAATTATATTCAAATAAGATCACGTAAACAGAATAGGACCATGAAACCAGAAGAACAATAAACATTTCTTTTTAAAACTACTATTTGCTTATCAAGAGAAATAATACTATATCGATAAGTGTTTCTATATTTTTCTATTTATAATGTCAGACGGCCTTGACCGCGAATAGTTATTTTTCGTTCTTTGAAGAAGCGTTTCTTTAAGGTCTATTCCAGTCGGTAACTTATGTCGAATTGTATTATATCTATATTTCCTATTTCCGTTGGGGATCCATCCTTTTTGTTCCTATGTGCCGATGGGTGAACACAAGCACGAGCGATACCTTTGCAGTATTGGATATCCAAAGAGTTCTTGGAACAGCTTCATAAACAGTCAAGCGAAATACCTTTGGGGAATAGAAATGGGATAAAATACCAACACCGTCTCACTGATAAGAATTTATTGCATCCAATGTATTGTGGACAATGGTCGCTATCTACAACAATCAAATGGCAAATACACACGTCAATTAGCTAACTTAGTTCATAGGTCACTCAGGGGTTGCTAAGATAATGTACATCCAAAATATGTCATTAAAAGCTTGAAGAACTTTCCAAATATGATATGATAAATAAATACAAAAAGACTTATTCTCTGTGTTTCATCTAATAGAAATAGAACAACGTCCAAATCGAACGATTCAATTCATCGACATGTTCCATTATTTGTTTCAGTGGTACTGATTAGTACAGAAAGAGTAATCTGCTGTGTTAGAGGAGCCCACCATGGAACCAACTCAAACGTGTCTCACCTCATATTAACAAAAATAAGCAAACAAGCAAAGACGGATGTAGGCCAGACAACAACCTCCAGTCTTTAACCATGTTTCCCAAATTCCTTTTCAATTAGCAACTCCCCTTGCTCTGAATTCCAGTATATATTGGTCAATCACCTAATAACCTAAATCCAGAAAACTATCCGTCTTAATTTACCGTCTTAGGTCCACTGATGAGATCTTGGCTCCGTTGTCAAGACGGTTGATCAAATCAGCGATTTAAAAAGACGGACGAGCATTTTGCAAAGACTATAACTCTTTCTGTGATGCAATTGCTTGTTTATTCCTTATATGTCTTTCTTGCGTAATCTCACGTTCAAGAGTATCGTTTCACGAAGCACTCATATCGACTACGAGATCATAGTAACTCTCGTAGCAAACATAGTGGATAAGAGAGTTTCGAGAAACGGTACCCAAGAATCGTTTTAGTATTGATTTAGTTGATTGTCATGATTGTCATGTCACAATAAGGATTCCAAATGGGCAATACGCTAATGGTGAGAATGTACACTATGGAAGAACATAATTTTCATTATTTTACTTCTTTCGTTAGTTCTTACGTATGCATCAGGTACCTCAGATAAATTTAGTGGATGCGAGAGCTTCATCAGATGGTTCACTGGTCTATTTAATTTTGCACCTACAAGCATCACAAGATGACTACCTCAAACCCTTTCCCATGTAAATAAACAAACAAATACATGCATGATTGACACCGAAATCCAGCAGATCGCGATAATTATCTTAAGTAAGTCATGTCGCTACCATGGCTTCTGAAATGCCGTATTAAAAATGAGTGATAAGCCAAGGAAGACGCAGCATGTTAAACGTGTAGATGTTTATATACATCGGAGTAAATCCCACCAGATTGCGGTAGACTCTGTGTGTTGTGTTGATCCAGACGTCGTGCATGCTTCATGCTGGAGTAAACACAAGAGCCCGTTATACTGGGACATTCAGAAACGTCAAAAACGTCTGGGAAATATCGTCTTCTGAGTTCAAGGCCGCCTGACAATTAACGACGTAAAAATGTCTTAATTCTTCTACATGTTTCCGACTTGTTAGAGTTAACGAGACACTTCTTCAAAGAACGAAACATGACAATGTTGAAAAAAAAAGCGTCTTATTTCGCGGTCAAGGAAGTCTGGCAACGACAGTTACCAGCTGGAATATTTCTTGTCAAATATATTGAGGAATTGGATATTTTGACGGGGTCAAAGCTGTCTGGCAACAACGTAGCAACGTTATGTGTGTGTACATAGCGCTGCCAACGTGAATACAGGTCACACATTCACGAATCAGCCGAGCTCGATCGTGCTTAACTTTAACGTGAACGGTCAGCCATGCAATACACGGGACCATGTGCCACCATGATGTGCATGCATAATTATGTGCTATATAGGTACCAGCTGGTCTAGTTCAAAGACATGGAAGAGATACCATTTTCCTGCAAAGAATGTAAAAAGAAATGCTACCTACAGAAGTGGATTCGCTGCACTAAGCAAATATACGACAAATGCATATAGGCCAGAGAGGCATTGTATTAAATAGCAGTCAGTAAGTCTGGGTTTCAAGGATAATGTTTCCTGGGTCCAGCCGATTATGTGTTATTACGATAATGTATACAGTCACAATACCATCCGAATTGTACTTCTCATGAATATGCATCAGTGATTAGCATGGTTTCTTGGAAAGTCCGCAAGGCCAAAGTGGAACTATGATAGTTGAACTATGATATATAACTATACACCTCATTATAAGTTAAGCGCCACCAAAATCACATCCCATTTTCTGTGGAGATGTTTGGGACATCCTAGGTCGAGACCCCCCAGTTCAAACTCTGGTATAGAAGCTGCACTGCATGAGGAGTGGAACCATTTGCCCCAAATAACCGTTCGACGACTTGTCCACAATATGCGACGCAGGGTTCAAGCAGTAATCAATGTCCAAGGTGCTTACACACACTAATGAGTTTTCTGTCTTGCAATAGCCTCGTGGTCCCATAAAGGGTCTACCTGACACCTACTGTATACGGTTGATGTCCATTACCTATACGAAATGATTAATGTTTTTCCAAGTTCATAACACACAATATTGGTTTTTTTCTTTTAATGTATTGGTGGAATCAATACACCTGACATCACTATGTATTGTGTTTGTTCTTGTCTATCAGGGAATACAATTTATGATGAGGTGTATACTATAGCTCTTGAAATCTCGTGCTTTTAGGAGAAGTCGTCGCCTATGGGTGAAATATTCCCGCTGCGACGTAAAACAGTAATTCATTCATTCATTTTAGGAGAACGTAAAGCCCACCGCACACAGGGAATTGTGCTGTGCATTTGGCCAAGCGTGGCAGAGTGCGTAGCACAATTCCCTCCGTTTGCGGACTACTATTTGCGAGAATTCGGCCACGCGTGGTCATGTGGCTATTATCTAGTAGAATACCCTCCGTTTACGAACTATAATTTGCAAGAATTCGGCCACTCGTTCGTGGCCGTGTGGCAATTATTTAGTGCTGCGCACTCGGCCACGCAAGCACAGCACAATTCCCTCCGTGTGCGGTGGGCATAAGGCAGACAGTTGCTAATATATTTGTACCACGGGATCATCTTCTAATAACTAACAGGCTGTAACAGAAATTCGTACAAATTCGTTTAAAGGTAGTCCTAGTGGTAAACATGTATATGACTCTGTGCATTTAGTAACACTAAAGACACAGTCACACCCTGCACTAGCTACGGTTTACGTAGCCTATTATTATTGTTTACAATTTTATTGGCACATGGCTACGGTCAGTATCGAATATGTGAATGCTTATAGTACGCCTATGATCCTGGGCCGAGTTTCACACGCTCATAATTCATAAATAAACAAGGGGCAGGCATGCAGAACATCACCGATCGATTCACTAACATTTAGCTTCAACTATGCATACGTATTTTTTTCAAATATGGCCTACACTTTCATAAATATCCAGAGGCCTATACTATAAAGAAAGCCTATGGATGTTTATGAAAGAGTAGGCAAAAATATGCATTGATGCTAAATGATTAGTGAATCGATCTGTGGTGGTATCCATTCATGACATTATCTTATTTATGAATAACAAGCGTTTGAAAGTCTGTCTAGGGTCCCAGGCTTACTTTATGCATTCACATATTCGACCCTGACAGCACAACATAGAGCTACGTAACCGCAGCAAACCCTGCACGATAACGATGACGATATTGATGAGAGAACAAAAAAATCGCTTTTAAAGCGTACAATATAGTACCCAGCCCCGAGATTACGAAACCCTTTGAATACGATTTCATGCTCAAGCTCAAATTGTATATGGGGATTTGTGACCAAAATCTTCAGTTGAGCATAAACTTGTACTCAAAAATTTTTTCGTAATCTCGGTGCCCGGTCAGACTGCAACGATAGTAATACTAGATTTCGGAGCGTTTGTCTCGTTCTCGGGCTCTGTGTGACCGCGGCTTTAGTGCAAGACAATTAATTTAGTTTTAGACAATGTATTCGAGCATCTCAATTGTAATTATGAAAGTTGTACAATTATACAGATATACCGTATCTTACTTTCAAAGAGATTTAAAACAAGCAGGTTTAGATATTTCCTTTACACAATACACCGTAATTGAAATTCCTGCACATCCTAATACCATAGATAATGCTATCCAGATTGTTATTCATTTCACGCTGATAAATGAAAATGTAGCTTTCGGGACGGATTAATTTCCTAAACCGGTTTTTGCACCACTGCTTTCCGTTACATTCAACAGTGTTCAACTACCATTTCTCATTAAGCCAATTCCCATCTCGCGAACCTGTCTGGATTCACACGGGCAGTCTTGTTTAATGGTCCTTGTAAGGTTCTTCTGGCTTAACTCTTGGTCTTCAACATGAATTCTCCCAGGTAGATTCTAGCCTTACAATCCAGTCTGGGTGTCTTGTGACGCAATCATAATTACAAACTGTTTAGGCCGCAAAACATGTACCCAAAGTACGGCTAATTCCATTAATTTTTTTTAAATTATTTTACAGCGAATTTGACATTTGTTCAGGTATACTTCTTTAATTCGGTTAATTCATAATCATTAATAATTATTTTAAACCGCATCAATTAAAAATTATTCAGAATTTTCACAACGTTTCTTTCAAAATGTTAAGCTCATAACAGTAGCTACGAGGAACATAAATAGCATTGGTAAACTAGGATCCATTGGCCTGGGACCAGGCCGTGGCACAACTGGCGCCCTGCGATGATGGAGGCAGCAGCACGTGCAGTAGTAGGCGGCACGTGGAATAGTAAGCAGCACGTGCTGCTGTCAATCAGACGTTCAAGAATCAGAGCGTGAAGAAACATGTGAAGCTGGTAATGAAGTGAAGAACAAACAGACTTCAATTAAATATTTCATCAATCAAAATTGCTAACGTCTTTGGAAAGTACGAGAAGCAAACTTTCGAGAAAACAGTCTTTCCTATACTAGTATTAGTCCAGTCTCGTTATGATAAGGATATCAAATTTAGTACTTGTACTGGTATAAACTTCATTGGTCGTGACTACTTGGGTTATTGGCAGGATGTTATGACTGTACGGGCTACTAAAGAACAGAAGGCATATCTGTTCACAGCCTAGGTTAAACTACTCCAGCAGGTTTCGTTATCTTTGTACAGCTTAAATAACTTCAAACAAGTAAAGTTTATGGCTTCTCTTAATAAACTTGCTAATTGGAATTCTGATAACATTACCATAAATCGGAATCTTTTCCCATTCTATGCTTATGGTGCAATTGGCCTATTAAGCTTGAGGGTTAATACCACTACCACATCCAGATTTCTGGAATACCAAAGGTCCACGTGATGCCGGAGACTAGTTCTAAGCTTCCTATTTTGGTTTTCCGTCCCTTACAATCTTGTCGCCAAAGCGGTTTTCTATAATAATTTTACATGTGCATTAATGTCATACTAGAAACCCCGACCATTATGCCTATGGATGTTATTTGACGGATGTTAAATATAATGATCTGTATTTCGAGGATATACGTAGATATATTCCATAGATCGAGGTAATTTTAGAAATGCTTATTTTCATTGATTGTGGCAACTACATATTAGTATTTAAAGGCATACAATCAAAGATTAAGTTGTCATTTTGAACCGAATTGGAGATAAAAATACAAATTGCGTGTACACAGCATACATATAATCGCTTTGGTACCTCCAAATATCTTTTCACCGCTGGAGGATAGGTAGTTTACATTTCCGGTAAAACCCGAATAATCACTTGGTAATGTACTGTCATTTCTCAATTTTCTGTAGTCTAATAGACTAAGGGGGATAACTTTAATAATTGAACACGGTGAAAATAACCTTTCACGACCACTGGTACCAGTAAAGCTACATATATTATAAATATTTAAACAATAATAACATATGCACCATTGAAAACCAGTGGGATATGCACAAAATGTAGCTGGTTACCCAATATACTTGTGTAAACACTTCAAATGTTCATGTAGAAATACGTTTGACCATGAAATAGGAAAACAAACCCGTGATTGTATGCCTTTAACACGTGTAATTTTATGTACTTTCAATTAATCAGCTTTAATGTCTTAATATAATATTCCAAATGTGTCCAAAATGACTTCATCACTAGGATAGTATACAAGCAATAATGTCTTCATACCCTTCCAACAACCAACTGCTGTCTAGCCTGTTCACACCACCTGGGGCACTGACAACACATGGAATGGCTTGACGTGAAGTGTATTTCAAACATCAACACCATTGTACTAGGTACAATCCTCAGCGAGACCCAATGGCCTTAAACTCCCTCCATAATGAGTCTCTTTGCCTCAGTTGCCCCAAACTGATCCCTCTCCAATTGCATTCAGATGTGTTATGGGGTGAAGTGATACGGGTTATCGGCAGAGTTCTCACATGCATTACCTGTAAGGGTTTTAGGGTTTCTCCTCTGCTTTGCTGTATCTGCATTTCATAGGGTCATCGTACGTTTTGTATTTGCTGAATTTGAGTGTTCTCACATAGCATGCATTATGGTGAGTTTTAGGATGTTCTTGTGTATCAATTAATGCATGTGAATTCCATTAGGGTTATTTCATATTTTATTATTAGCTGCTGGGTTTTAGGATGGTCTTATTTGTTTCTGTATCTGCATGTTATTAGGTTTTGCTCATTTGTAATATTTGGTGGATTTTATGGTTCTACTTCAAAACAATAAGTCAAAGAAAACATTCTATAGATTGTATGGACTTTCATTTAATAGTATTCATTATTGATTACGTAAATGCCAGAAAGACTTTACTCAAAATATTTACAAAATAGCTATATATATACTTTTAAATTTTCTTTTTTATTGATGCACAAATCTGAATAAAAAAATTGAATTCAGTAATATTCACAACAAATTGCTCTTGTTTGATCCTCAACTATAAATAATGAACCGTATTTGTACATTTAAAAAAAATACACTACCACCCAGATCGGTCCTCGAAGGCCCGGATGTGTTAGCTCATTTGAGAAGCATGTTCAATGGCAAAAATAATTATACTCATGTTTATGAACATGCTTGATATCAGCTGAATTGCCTCATATGTCTTGTGCAGAACCAACTTAGGCAAATACCGTCGGCGCAATAGTACTCCACGTCACTTAAGAAGGCTAATTCTTCAGTTCAAAAGTCAATATGTCAGTGATAACACCTCGTGAGCGTTACTGGTACTATATCCAATACATTAGGAGCATCTCAAGTACCAAGGAAAAGTACCCATCATCAAATGACCGAAAGTGGTCGCAAGATTACAGCTGGTCCTTGCGTAATGTGTTTATTGAGCATAGTACCGATAGATTGTCCCTTGTGTTGATTGTAATGAGTGAAAACGTGTTTAATTAAGAACGTCAGCTAATACCAGAAACAAAAACAAAAGAACTATTTATTGAATTGCACGTTACATTTTATTCAATAGGGTTTTAAACACATTGTATTGTATTAGCACATTGTATGATTGCGTATCCCAATTCCTTTCGTATCACAAGTCTGTGACATACTTTTACACATCATAATTCCTTGCACTTACCTACCTGCAGTAGTTGCGATGATGTTAGTTATATATTAACACTTAGAAAGACATCTGTTACCAGTTTTATTTGGCGCATACAGCCCGGCCAGCATTATCATTGATATAACTATGATTACGCAGTGTATTGCGCGTAGGGTCATGAAGTATAGACTACTCAAATACTGCCACTTACATTCCTCTATAGCTGATGTAAACTAAGGTGCTTACCTGTGCAATCCAAATGATATTGAACATTTGTTTTTATTAACTTTTATTTATGTATACATTACTGTACGGGCCTGCGAGGCGCGAGTTAGCTGGTAGTAGGGGTAGTGGTAAGTCAGACGGATAGTAGAAATCAACAAATTGTACTTTTCTCTTTTCTTCCTGCTATAAAGTATTTACCGAAATAATCTACCGAATTTACTGATATATCTATCAATAGATTCAATACATGTGTATGACACGGACACCCAATCATACACTCCAAACAATGCTTTACCCAAGACGAGCAAATGACGAATTGAAATGTAGTATGGGCACAATCCAGGTCCCTAGACCCTACCGCTCTCCCGACCGGTCGGAAATTCTAACCACTATTCCACATGAGTATTATAAGTATATTGTGGATACAGTAGCTACAATGTCAGGTCCATGCTTTACCCCAGGGAAATAAGAAGTATTGAATGATAGCTACAGTACAAGGTGTCAGATCCTTGCTTTACCCCAGGGGAAAGATGTACCGTATACCCTGACATTTTCGAGGTTGGACATTTCCGAGGTATTAAAGGTATTCAAGCCACGAGATTTTCCTTACGCTGTCAGGATCGAAAACAAACTATCATGTATGAGAGCTTCGTGTGCGTCAGTATATATAAGTATGCTTTTTTATTTGGTATGACATGAACAACGTGCTTCGACCCTATAGTACGCTCGATCCAACCTAGCTAGAGATTCCTATAACCTTTTACTTTTTATATGGGTATGGCTTACCATAAGATATGTTTTATATGGGTATGGCTTCCCCTGACCATACCCATATAAATAATATCTTATGGTCAGCAGGGAAGGCTAGAGGAATTTCCAGCTAGATCCAGGCCGATGCTCTAACCACGAAGGCAGTAGTATGCGAGGATATATTGAGGATTGCTATTTGATATGTTAGTACGGACCCCCTTGGTGGGCTAGGGGTAGTCCTACTATGTGTAGGATAACCTTTTTTACTTTTATCGTACACAAACACGCTGGGGTCCGGCGGACCCGGGCTCCATCGTAGGAAGGTTAAAGTCTATGTATATTGTATACTAAACTTGCCCTATTAAAAAATATGAATACAAAATTACCCGCAAAATTCACTTAATATACTGTTTTGAATTCTTAGACTCTCTGCATACATTGTGGTAGCTAGATAATACATTGTGGTAGCTAGATACATATTTTCATTAAATGATAAGATTAACTATCAGGATTTTTTTTTAAACTGATAAATTCTGGTTTTCAGTGGAGATGTCAGAAGAATCAGTTAAAAATTTCCAATGTCAGTTCCATCTCCAAAAGCTATCATCCATGTCAAAATTATCACCAGTAATCTATTACTGTCAATTGCACCATTACCAGTACTATTATCTTGACAACTCAACACATAGTTCGTCCTTGATACTACTATGGATATGACTAATCTAGAGATGGCTACAACCTCAGATGAATGTGGACAAATTGGAATGTGGTTCTGGAATACCTCCGACATGGCTACAGGAAACTGTGGCATCTTGTGTCCAATTTGGGTTATTTGGGGTCCGGAGGCGAGCTTCGACCTTGTCAGAGTGAACCAACCATTACCGAGTGTTGGGTGGTCCTGCATCACACACCACTAATGAGCTACCGATTTGATAACAGAGCAGAGAGGTCTGATACAGGACAACACGTTCCTTATTGGTGTGGGTGGAGCTAGACATGGACAGGGCAGACCAGGAAGTTGGTACCATCATTGTAAAAGATAAAAGTACTCTTTTCAAAGCCTGAGTGTTTACGGTGTTTGCATGATGCATTTTAAAAATGCTTTCTCAGAGCTAGTTAGAGAACATTCTTTATTTGTGTGTGTGTATACCACTGGGGAAGTAGGTACCATCATTGTAACAGACATTTAAGCACAGCAAAAGCTCTTCGTCCAATGATAAGTCCCTATTAGCACCACGTGGGGTACTCGTATACAGATAAAAGTACTCTTTTAAAAGCTCAAGTCTTTACCGTGTTTGCATGTGAAAAACTCGAGCTTTTGATGACATTTACGATAGAGAACTCGTAATAAATCCTGTAAGAGAACTACAGCGATAAAGTACTCTTACCCGTCCTCTAACTACATGTACAACTTAATATTAACATGGTATTACAGAAATCGAAACCAAGTTTTTGTATCAATGCTTTAATGCTCACTCTACCTAGAGTCGACTTCATAAATGTAAAAAGATATATATGATTTAGCTAGCAGGTTATAATTCTAGAGTCCTGGTAATTACCAAGAAATAGTGAGAAGGGGAAAACAGAAGAAAAAGAGGGGGGAACAAAGACAGAAAAGAAAAAGTTAAAACGTTAAATCACTCTTCCTCTACAGGTTCCCCTCCCTCAAAAAGCAGATGAAATTACCATAAGCCTCATTACTGAAATCAGGCCTGAAATCCTGTGGAAAATGGCAGACCACTCTCTCTCATCATCACCTCCTCCTGGTTTGCCACCAGATAGTGTGAAGATGCCAGGATGTTCCCTAGAAGGTGTGTACTACAGGTTTCACCTCTCAGACAGTGCCTGTTTTAAACAGCCAAGGAAGTCTATACTACAGGGGTCAGCTCTCACACTGAGCCTGTTTAAAGAGCCCCAGAGGTGTGTACCACAGGGTTCTGCTCTATGAAAGGGGCAGTCTAAAGAGTCCCACAGAGAAGTCTGTTATCTTCACAGTACAGCTCCACAGTTGGTTCATGCTGTAAAGTATGGTTTAATATCCGGCTCTGCTTGGACACAGATGAGTTTGTTTAGTAAACACTGGACACTGTGGACAGGATGTGTTGTCATCTGTTGCTAATTTTATCATTATTGTCTCTTCATGGGAATAAAATGTTGAATGAATATTGCCGTCAGATTTCAGCTGATGGGAACTGAATGAATAATTCTGCTAATTATAATGGGAATACTTTTTTAATATTGTGTAACAAAGGTCTTGTGAAGTGAATCATGGATCTAGTTGATTGTCTAGTATACATTTTATTTATTAATGTTATTATCATCATCATCAACATTATTATTATTATTATTTTGTTGTTATTATTATCGGCCCAGGTTCAAATACCATCCTGGGTATCAATATTCGCAAAGGTTACCTTACTAACCATGATGAGTGAGAGTAGCCTGCCCTTTTCCACGGGATTTCACTGAACTGGCTTATGGTAATGTGATCTGCTTTTTGAGTGAGGAGGACCTGTAGAGTGAGAGTGATTTGAAGTTTTAAACATGTGCAAGTTTGCAAAGATTCCCTTTTTCCTTTCTTTCTTGTTTCCCTATTTGTATCATGGTAATTTGATCTGTCAATACCAGCTGGTGCTCACAAGTTTACTGCAACATTCAGCACTATGGATGTTGCAGGTTTGCTCCTGCCCTAAACTGACAAACTGTGATACAAGTAAAAGAACAGTGAAAGCCCAAATTTAAAGTAGTAGTAGTAGTGGTGGTAGTGGTAGTGGTAGTAGTAGTAGTAGTAGTAGTAGTAGAAGAAGAAGAAGAAGATAGGTTTTCCTAGCTTCTGATTTAGGACTAATAAGGTATCAAACTATATTTTCATGATTTATTTTTTTGTAAGCAGATTGCAGGTAGTTTTTATGTATTATTATCACAGTATTACAAGCCATGATATAAGAGAAAGAATCTTGGAAGTAACTCTAAAATACAACTTAAAAAACAACCAAAAAATGTGTACAACATACATGTACATATATATATGCATAAACTGACTTCTTTTAAATATACATTATTCATATGTATCTTATGTTCCTGTGTTAATAAATATCGTTCAATTTTAGTGCAATTCCCAAATGAACCAATTTCCTAATGAACAGCTTGCACCAGTAAATTGATCATATCACAAATCAGTTTTGACATATGGTGTCTAGTCAAGATAATACCTTCCACATGACTACTTCCAAAGACAGGTGGTAGGGACCAAGATAATGCTTTCATCACCACTTACTCTATTAATAAGTCATGTGTACTTTATGGCCTGATGTGTGTTCCTGCTGCACCAGTATTACACTGTATCTGATGTCTCAGAAAACCGACAATATTGCTTAAGATTGCAATTTGTTTACAGAAGTGTCTACTTATAAGTATAAGTTATCACTGTTTATCCTGGATTAAGTTCAATCACTGGTTTATGAAGCACCATGTTGTTTACTGAAGGTAGAAAGTTAAATTTAAAATGTTTAATTTGAAACATGATACAGAACTGTAATTATAACATTGTCTGATAAACTTCACATCCTTGGTCTGCCAGTACCAGCCAGTGCTAACAGGTTTACTGCAACATTCAGTGCTACAGATGTTGCAGGTTTCCTCCTGCCCTAAACTGACAAGCCATGATATAAGTGAAAGAATCTTGAAAGTGGCTTTAAACCCCAATTTAAAAAAAAAAGAAAGATAAACTTCATGACAACATTTCCTGTCACTTTTGATACTTTCTACAAAGACATATCATTTTGTATGAATGAAAGATTCTCTCTGAGATGTCAAGCAACAATTAAATGACTCACTCCAAAATAAGTAGTAATGTCCACTAATTTCCACTGTAATGTCGAGATGTTCAGCATTCTGCTCATGAATGTAGGACCTTATGTAGAATGCTTGGGAGTTAGAACCTAAAGAATCTGAGAGCTGGTGAAGGTCACTCAAGAAAGATAACTGGACACTAAACAGCACATTCTTAGAAAATTCACAAAATCTCGGAATTAAATATCTGCGGATGTTTCTCTGTTGATCCGAATGTAAACAGCAGTCAGTTAAAATTCCCCAAAGAACACAAATCTGTATGGAGCTTGCATAAAACAGTCTTGGATTCCTAAGCACCCTTTCATGATGCTCTTGTATCCACAAAACAGACCGTAGCTATTATATCAGTGAGATAGATATTATTAAATCAGTTATGGTCGTTTAGTGGATATGAGGACTTCATGAAAGGGTGCCCTGGATGGCATGAAACTTTGGAGATTCACTAATGACTATGATATCCTGCTTCTCCACAACTAATGATGTGATATATGATAGTATATTCCTGACAACAACACACAGATGATTTTCTATATAAATCACAGAACTTACATGTACCAAACATTTTTCACCAAAGAAACAGCACGTTTTCAATTTAGTTAATTGTTCGTGATAATATTAAATGTGTATAGTGTAGTATACAATGGCATAATTCTCTAAAATGAACATTTGTAAATTTATTTATTTTGAACATAAATTAATAAAAGCTGGTTTTCTAACATAAAACAGTTACAGACTCTTACCTTTATGAGAGATGTTCGGAGAATTGAAGCAAAGCTAATGAGAACATCACACACTTTTCCTCTGGATTCACCTGTTCAATATAAGGAAATCGTATACTTGACACATTTCAAAGATGTGTCTACCTCAAGTGGAACTTGTGAAAATATTAGGTTTTGGAAAATAGCCCATTAAACAACACTACCTGGTCAGGAATGAGATAAACACGGACAGGTGTTTGTAAGCTAGATACATGTACATGAAATTGGAGGAGGGTTGGCCAGGATAGCTGATGAAAGAATGGCAGTCAGTGGAACAAAATACCAAGACCGGAACTCAGTTTTAGTTGACCTCAGACAGACTGGGAATGATAATTTAGTACGAGTTACTGTAGAGAGTGAAATACACATCAAATGTTAATTGTTTCATTAGCTTGAATAATTTTGGTGACTTTCAATATTTTAACTTTTTTTTGTTCTTTTTTTTTAATTGGGGTTTAGATCCGCTTTCAAGATTCTTTCACTTATATCACGGCTTGTCAGTTTAGGGCAGGAGGAAACCCGCAACAT
>JAUTBT010006978.1:0-25945 GCA_032361225.1 Lepetodrilus schrolli
GGGAGGGAGAGAGAGAGAGAGGGAGATAGAGAGAGAGAGGGAGATAGAGAGAGAGAGGGAGAGAAAGAGAGGGGGTGGAGGGGAGGGTAAGAATATCTACACCTTTTACCGACATTGATCTATAAAATATTTCTAATATAACAGAAAGTATGTTCGTCGAATAAGCATATTTAAAATAGGTAAACTTTATTGTACATGCCGTATATGAATATAATGAAATTTAGAATTAGGTATATTTTACTGAATGAAAAACTATATCTTACAAACGTAAGGATATGTATTTATTATTTTTTGTCAAAATGAAGTTTCTAAAAAAGAACACATTATGTTGACTGGTTTTGATGGAAGTCCGGTATACTGGGTTCGTTTTATAAGTCACCGGATAAAGTGTGCATGATTAAAATTTGCTCATCCCCCAAGGCATATTAACTGACGTCATTCAAATAATCATTCTAGTTAGTCGTACGAGTAGTAGTATATCTGACGGTATTTCGAGATTATGCGAGATTTCCGTAACATTCCGCCATCTTTGGTGATGACTCGATGGGAGGACACCAAAGTTTTCATTTCTAAACTAATCAATGATATTTTTCCTACACACAAAACAATAACATAGAGACAAGAATATTTCAACTGAGTCGTCTGGTTGAATGCAATCTCCAAGATCGAGCACAAAAGGTTGCTATCCCATCTGACGTCAAGAGTGCAGATTGTGTTATTTCACATCAAAACTCGTCAATCGATCGGTCGGGTCGACTCTGTCTGGTAGGTTTTATCATGAATATTTATATGGTATTTATGTCGTGCACCATATACTGATAAATTATGCAGATTTACACCTACGTTAACCTAAAATATCGATTGTCAAGTGACGTTTTCAACCCTGAATAAAGATATAGACAACGATGTTCAACTTTAAATTCAATGAAGTAAAAATGTGAAGTGACATATTTGACAAAAACATATTTTATGAAATACCTACTAAATAATGTTGATTCTATCACTGGATTATTGATGACTTACAGCTGTTAATTGTATATATATATTTCCAAGTGTGATGACATTGATAAGAATTTAGCAGAAACGAATCTAATCAAAAAAGAAGAGATTTGGGCAACGGCGTAGATCATGACCACCCCCACCCCAATTACATATCTAATTTGATCACTGTTATGTATATTTAGTAGTTTATTAATATTAATCATGAAAATCTGTGGCCTGTCGACATCCTCTGCCCATCTGTCCATGCCATGTGTCTGATTGACGATGACACTGATGAATTTGAATGCCAATTGAATTTAATGATGATTATGAGTACCTGACTGTGTATCATGTCATTTGCCAAACTTGTTCTGTAAATTCTGTATATATTAAGAAATGATACATTTCCTAAATTAGTTATTGTCAACATCAATTGTGTTACTTTACATAGTACTACATGTATTAGCATAGCAACCAATTGTTCATTAAGTGCAAATAAATCATCATTGATATATTTTTTGTAGGGTGTGCTTGTGTTTGTATGTGCATTCGTGTGTTCTTGTCAAAATACATTCTGAATTCGGATGTATGACGTTTCGCCCCCAGTACGTTGCGGCCCCACCTACATTTTTTAATGTACATTTCACCCCCACCTATTATTTTTTGTTTCGTTTTCATCCCCACCATATATTTTTTTATGAAGAATGCACATCAGTGTGGCCACAATGTGTGTACTTCAATACGTGTCTGTCCTAAATTAAAAACCTAATTAAAACATGAGATACCTCCTTTATATAAATAATTTGGGACGAAACATACCTCACAAAAGATAGGTAGGGGTGCAATGTACATGGGGCAAAATGTCTCACACCCGCTACAAGTCATGTAGTTGGTGGGAAAAAAAGTAAAATGCAGAGGTGAAAATTACTGATGTTCTAGGTTGTCGATATGTTGACTGATAATCTAAAATGTATTTCCTTCTATCAGTATGGTCATTATATTTTACATGTAGATTCCAGTTCACCTGGAAGGAGCACGATCGTACAGAAATAGTGTCTCAGTTCACAAACCTGAATATTCAAGTTCGACCAGTATTTGGATACCTGACATTTTCTCCAAGGTGGACACCTGTTTCACATTTAGGAAAGATCTGGAAAATAATAGCTTAACCCTCTCCCTGCTGAATTACGCACAGCTCTTTAGGGCATCTTCAGTTGTCTCCATTATGGAGAGAGTTGAATGCTAAGAAGAGTTACCATCCATGGTTTATATCTATCAGTTGTGACCAGTGGATCATCACTCAGATTGCTGTTATAGGGTTTCCACCTTTTTCCATAGATTTGAGCTGTAATACATTATCATGGTATTCTGTTTCTAAATGTGTAAAGCACTATCAAAACAGTTGTTAACAATTTTGTTAACAATTTAACACATTTGGCACATTTCACATTTTAAACGGTTTATATACTTTTAGAGCAGCTTTAAGAATGTATCTCTTATTTAGGTATTCATACATTCATGTCAAAGGAGAATGCTAATAGTCAAGAAAGGGAAGTAACAATCTCAGCTAAGTAGGTGTCAACGGTCAATGTCATCTATCGTATATGATCTGTGACAATCTTACATTTAATATATTCAACATACCCTAATTTATCTATTCAAATTTCATTCCAGGGTATTATCAGTGAATTCTATTGAATAATATTGATTCAGGTTCATCATGTTCATAATCCTGTACTGTGTCTCACAGCGCAGTTGCCATCCTTGGTTCGTAAGTTCAAGCTTATGTTCACAATTTTACTGCTGCGCTGTCTATGTGATGTAATTATTGCTGGTTTCAGCCTACAATTATCATGATTAGGTAACCATTAACTGACAAGCCACACTAATATTAGTGAAATGATCACCAACACTCATCTAATCTTGCCTATAATCCGTGATATTCATAGTGATGTAATAATGATGTAGTCACGATTTTAGTGTTGGAAAATTTATACATTATTACATGGATGCTACATCCATATTTTGTGCACTATGGTTAAGTTTTAGTATTGGGGATATACCTTAGAATTATTTTTAGGCTACATCCAATCTTGTGCACCAGCAATAGTACACCATTTTTTGGTATGAAATATATATGACATTACTCAGTTGATGCCCATTGTCTCAGGTAAGCTAATGAGGAAATAGCATACATGTGTCTGTGTTGAAAATCGTGACATTTTGCCTTTATGCAGTATTTTTCAATTCATTAATGCAATGTATAATTAGATATGATTATGATCATAGAGCTAAATATTCAGGGCTATGCCACTTTCTGAACAAGAGCAGTATTTTGTCAGTTCCTAGAAATGTTTACTGCAATACTCAGTGCTACAGATGTTGCAGGTTTCCTCCTCCTATAAATTGACTAGCCAAGAAATCAGGGATTGCCCTAGCCAGCAAATGTTGGGAGTCGTCATGACCCCCGGTATGTTTCATAGGGAGTCATTCATGTGGTTTTGGGAGTCAATAACAATCATGCATGATTTAAAAGTAAAGAAGATTTGTTCTGCATTCTCCATTTATTCGGAACCACCACTGATTTCTTAAAGAATGGTAGCATTGTTTCCTTAGCCACGAGTCTGAACCGAAAATTTAGCAAACAGCATAGCCAGCTGATAACATGCGGAAGCTAATCCATAATAGTCACACCCCTCTATGCGACAATGACGATAGTATTGTGTCACATGATTAGGAATACTGAAGTCTATTAAAACGCACAGGATTTCCTCTGAGCAAACCCAATACTGATGAATTATGAACGAATACATTATTCTGCATTTTATAAAACACTTTTAATATTTACAACTTTGCGTCAAATCAACGCATAGAAAATGGTAGTTTGTGTACTAACGAAAATGGGGGTCAAATAATCGCATTTTGCACATCGGGGTGAACGCAGCATGAAATGATTTTTTTAATGGTTCTAAACCTCAATTAAAAAATCCTCGAAATCAATTTTTAATAATCATGATAATCTAAAGTTTACATTTATGTTTTATTTGTTTACCTGTAAACAATTATGAAATGTCTGTATCCACCCTCCTATGCACAAGTGATTATTGTTCCTGTAGTTTTTGTACTATTTTCATGTCTGTTTTATCTTTGAATCTACTTTTTCTAGATCTATCCTATAGAACTGCATGCTATCACTACTATAACTATAGTTATTCTAGCTGTTCTGTTGCATGCTGTTCCTGCATGTTCTGTTCTGTCTTTGTTTCAGAACATGTGATCTATAGTCCGCATCTCAGAACATGGAGTCCCAGGCACAGGAGGACAGGTAACTCCACACTCTGTTTTAAATAAACCACAAACACCATATAACACAAACTACACACATCATATAACACAAACTACACACATCATATAACACAAACCAAACTACACACACCATATATCACAAACTACACACACCATATAATACAAACCAAACTACACACATCATATAACACAAACTACACACATCATATAACACAAACTACACACATCATATATCACAAACTACACATACCATATAACACAAACTACACACATCATATATCACAAACTACACACACCATATAACACAAACTACACACATCATATATCACAAACTACACACACCATATAACACAAACTACACACACCATATAACTTAAGCAGGAAATGGGTACCCGGTAAGATGAGATGGTCATGTGAATGGTAACCTAGCAGGAGCTTGGCTTGTATACTCCCCAGGGAGTTGAAAAGGAACACTGAATCATAGTCAATGCACACAGATCCCTTGACTAGGGATAATAATTTAGTGCTTTGAGCATGGCTTAGGGGAAATCCCAAATGGGTCTGGTGCATTATTAATATCCATAATTTTAACACAAATTACGCACACCATTTCTCACAAACTCCACACACACCATTTCTCACAAATTCCACACACCATTTCTCACAAGCTCCACATCAGCAGTGGTCAACACAGCCCTAGATCCAGCTCAAATTATTTTTCTCCACTTTTCAGTGCAGGTGCATGTCTCGCAAATTGTACACACCACATCTACATGGCACTAGTTGAAACTCCCTGAGTTGCATGCTTTGTAGTCTTTTCCTGAAGAATGTTTTCTTACTGAAAGATTTGTCACATATGGGTGAAAGATTCCCGCTGTGACGTAAAACAATAATTCGCTAACTCACTTATTGCAAGGGACAAATTGCACACGCCTCCTGCCTAAAACTGGTAGATTTCAGCTCGATTTTTGTGTTTTTCATTTCAGGGAGGGTGAATTTTCAGTCAACATTCACAATCACTAGTATACTGATGATCATATGCTCAAAAACAATAAGAATACAGGCCAGTAGCCTTTTTGGACATAACAATTTAGCTTTGTTATTTTAACAACAAATTCCAAAATGTCTACAGGCTCCAGGTAATCTTTGAGAACCTGCAGCCACATTTCAAGAAGAATGGCATCAGATTCTTCAAGCAAAGTTCCGAAATTTGGTAGAAAGCTTCCCCACAAAATTTCTGCCAGCCCTTAATTTATTTTTTGGAGCATATGATGACAATCTTCATCTGACTGAATTTATTCATTACTGTGTTGGCAGTCAGTCTACCCACAAACCTGAAAACACAATGTTGATTATATTTTGGACTAAATTTAAGCTACTAGTATATATATATATATTTTTTAAAATCTATATACTGTACTAAATGGTACCCAACTTGAACCAACCCAGAGGATCCAACAACCATATCGGCAGAAGTTACCTTCCAATAGGGTCTAATCTGAATTTGGCCAATGTAGTTTCTTTGGTTTGTCTGTACCAGTTTGTGCCTGCAGGTTTACTACATCTTGCAACACTTTCTCAAATTATACAATTGAGTGCTATTAACTGCTATTTAATATCTTCACAAATTTTGTCTTGGATTTACTGCAAGTGTTTCTCTGCTGGGCATCTCAAGTTTCCGCCAGCTGATAAAATGTTAAACATACAATTGTTTTTGTTTATTATTAAAATATACTTATTAAACTGCATTGTCACTTGTGGGTAGAAAGATTCCTACTTCAAAACACCAAATCGCCCACAGCATCAAAAATAGTCGATATAATATTAACAATATCAGGTGATGAATTGCGTGATGGGTGTAAGTACATGTGCCATGTGTACTGTGTATTACTACTGTACTGTGACAGTATGTATATAGCAGATGTTGCCCAATGCGTAATGCTGCGGCTCACTGGAGAAATATAGATATCAATGTTTGCTGAATGCAGTCGGACCATTGTCTCGCATATGCATTGCCAGGGTGTGTTAACACTAGATGCAGAAGCTTTCGTCTGATTGGTAATTATTCACATTCGGGTCTGGTGTTATGCTGCGTTCATTTGGTGCTCGTGAATTCACCCGTTCCAACCTGTGAACACACCTTCACCAAATGGAGAGCGTTCAGGTGAAAATTTGATAATATATGTATTTGTGTGATAAATACAGGTAAATCAAGGTAAATACAGTAGTAAACCATTTCCTAAGTTACAGTTTTAGTTGCTATTCAAGAGTGCAGCATAGTTATCATGTATAGACATTTGTATCTCATGTAGGGAAAAGGTAGCAATTATTTTCATGATTCGCACCAAATGATTTCACTTGTTGCCACCATATTGTTCAACAAGTTGTGAATATCGAGTGAGAAATCCGTACCCCAGTTCACAAGTTCATGGCATATCAATCGCCAAACGAACACTATTCACAACTTGTGAACTGGGCAATACTATAATCAAGATGTCTAATGAATGCAGCAGTATATCCCTGTACATTTATAATCCAGTTGTATTGTATTCTCCAATACATTATAAGTATTTGCTTGATTGTAAAATTTCCACCTTAACTATTATTTCGATTTTCTGTATTTGTTTATTTGATTTATAGTTTGTCCATTTTGATCAAAACATGGCTGTTACAAAGGTTACGACACAAGAAGCTCTTCAGGCGTAGAATTCTTGTAAGAAGTCTTACAAAATTATTACAAGGTCATGTCAACTATGTCAGGTCAAGTATGTCAGGTCAACTAAGTCGTGGAGTCCCTTTATAGAAAGCAGCACTACTTTGAGATAGCGTCTAGTGAAAAATTTATAAAATTTCATTTCAACTGGTAATTCTACAATGAGCATAATGAGGGTAAATGATTAGATGCTCCACAACAATATCAATGTTTGTTTTAACAATGCTTTGAACTTGTATATTTGTTATGTTGATTTAGTACTTGTATATTTGTTATGTTGATTTAGTATTTACTCGGGTGATTAAACGGTCATCTGCGTTGATTATTTCACTTTGTTTGAAAGGGTACATTTCTATCTGTTTGGAGCTGTCTTGTAAGTTGTACTGTTGTAGTCATGGTTGATACATTTGGTGGATTTTGCTGAGTGTAAGCATGTTGTATTACAAAATCTGACTGAAATCTTTCAAGAATTACATCTTCAATCTTATTGTGAACTCGTTTCTATTATTCTAGAATAAATTTTTCTTTGAAAACCCTGAAGGCTATCGTATATTAAATAAGTTTATGTTTATGGAAATATGTATAAGCAATAAAGGGAACCAACTCTTGTATGAGTGAATTCTCCATAAAATCTCTTTATGCCTAATGTATCTCATTAAATTAAATCTTGGACAGTCTGAACTATTCCTATATCAAGTATAACTGAAAACAAATTATTGTCTGCTTAATTCAGGGTTCTGCCGTTAATAGATCAATTGTTTATTCCCACTGGAATTTGTGAAAAGCAGAATTGGCCATGAGGACCCACCAGTGACCGATTGCAGATGTTTTTCGTTAATCAATTTCCATATTGGTGATGCGACCAATGAAGTTCTAAATGTCTACGAACTTTGAACCACACACTTATCATGCATTCTTCTTCAAGGTGCGGGGCGGGTGGTAGCGCAGTGATAAAACAGTTGGACTTCGGAGCTAAAGGTTCCAGGTTGAAATCCCGCCTCGGGGGCCCGGCATTAATGTTCGCAAAAGTTACATTTCTGGCGTGATATTGATAGGATGCGATGTCTGTAGAGTGGCAATGCAGTTATCATTCTTGGTCTTGTCAGTACCAGCCGAAGCTCGCAGGTTTACTGCAACATTCAGCGCTACGGATGTTGCTGGTTTCTTCCTGCCCTAAACTGACAAGTCGTGATATAAGTGAAAGAATCTTGAAAGCGACTTAAAACCTCAAACAAACAAAAAACAAACCCAAAAAATCTTCAAGGAGCCGTTAGCATTATGATCTAGTAACAAGATTATGATTTGTAAATTTGGTACTATTATAGAAAGCAGATGCTAAAATGTTGTATAATAAAACTAATAACACCAGATATTTTCTGACGGGTAATGACACACCTACCGCCCATTTTCGTACAGTATGTAGTATGCAGAGAACACTTGATTTAGTCAGAACGCCAAGTTTGAAGACTAAACATAGGTAAAGGTATTGTGCAAAGTTGTATGGTGCAACCAATTCTTTTGCTATTGCATTATTCAATCTCATCAGGTGATAGTAACATTTACAAATAGACTAAACGTGTCTTCATTTATTGCAAGGAATGAAATTATATCGTCAAAAGCCGTGTAGATAATGTCCTAGAATCACATATCTTTTAATATTTACTGACTCATTCATATATTATCTACATGGTCATCTGTCGGGTCAAGTTATGTTAATGTCAAGTCTAGTTGCGTCACTCAGGTAAAAAGGATTGGCCTGTAATGTTTGATGAAATTAACATTCATTATTGACGTGTGCTGCTATTGTTAGTCCGCAGATCACCTCAGTATTGAACCGCTACGTCACAAAACCATTCTTCGTCTATGAAATAAATTATGAAAATGATGAAGAATTTCCACTGGCCGCTTGTTACGCGTCATTGGTGTAATTATTGCGTATCGTTCAGCATGTGGGGTCGGTTGGGGTTAAAAAGTCTGGTGACCATATCACTAATATGTGGAGATTCTCTTGGCTGTAGTAATCCTGTACCAAGCCAGGGAGCCAACAGCAGGAAAATATTGATTGGAGAAACTAATCAATATACCTCTGCTGATGGGTGTGTTGCTGGAAATTACAATTCAGTCCCTGCATACTGCTTTATTCTGGGCCAGTCCATTATACAAGGGGAGGGGAACAGCTGGCAGTTGACATTGCAACCTTTTTCCCTGTGAAATTCCTGATTATTATAATGCCAACATCTGCAATGCAGACTTATTGGACCCTTTTGTGCAGCCGGTGTATTGTCTAGAGGTACTCTGAGAGAAATCCAGCTCGCGGCTCATGACTTCTCAGTGTTGGCGTGAGTCTATCTACCTGACCCACCCATTGTGAATGTGGGAATGTCCTGTATGCTTGTCAATTGCTTCTGCCATGGTGGCTATTTGGTGGACCACAGGCAAGTGACGGAAATTCTTCACCGATCTCTCGTCCCAATGATGAATTCTGAAACTGCCAAGAACTATAGAGTGTAAGTAAAACAACTAGGCTGAGCAGCTGGGTTAAAATCATCTCAGAATACCGTAGTGAGAGAATTATGAGTCATTTGCATATGATACTGGCTATTATAATAAGATTGGACTCCCGAATATGTTTGGAATCTGTCAGTACCCAGCATTTTGGTACATTTCTAGGAATGTGATATTTTTTTGGAGTTTGATGTGATTTGGATTTCTTTCTGTTGATCTGTACACAATAACGGAAATGTTTATGGTTGATTGATTATGACTAAGCAACAATGTAGTCCAACCGATTGTTGATCATTGTAACATCCGATGGACTGGCATTATTGAAGACAGGACGGGTATGTAGGTGTTTTTGCCAGCGGGGGGAAAGGGTTGCATCTTACACCCAGTGCTACAAAACAGCACCAGGTGGCAGTTTTACAACCCTGGCTTCCTATCAAACAATACCAATCTGTACCAAGTCTCTTCCTCATGTATATTCATGCACTCAGTTACATCTGGGTGGGTTGTAGACTTGCTTCCGGTTGCAGACATCAATATTGGGTGCAGGATTACATCACTGAGGAGTTTTATCATTAGAGCTACTGTGCTGTCTGACCTGAAAAAAAGCCTGCCATACATAAAGCTCACCCAGAGAAAATTGTTATCTGAAAGTGCTATGTTTAGATTTGTGTGTATACGAAAAGATAAGTATTGATAATGGAAATTTTAAATTTTGCATGTAAGAATTGTTTTTTAATCACGGTTTTTATGGGAGTTGTTTTGATTCAGTTCAGTTTTATTTGGGGTGTTGTGTTATTGTTGTGTTCAGTGTTGTGTTATCGGTGTGTTACTGTTGAAGATATTTTACTTGCAAATTGTTTGAGATTTATCAAAGTTGTTTTTGTATAATAGCTGTTATTGTTTTTCAATGTTATTCAGATACGGCATTGGGTATCTATAAGAAAATGATTAATTGTAAGTGTGTAATATAATAGTAATAATAATAATAGTAAATAATTATACAATCTTGCCGTTTTTCAGTATCACAATTTTCATATTTTCCTGTTTGAATTGAGGCATGCGAGTGAGTGATTTATTACTTAATGTTGCAGCCAGAATGTTCCACCCATATCTGACAGCATTTCGGCATGTGATCATATCCATGTGTCACATTGCTGAGAATATTCCTTTGAACATGAATAATGCAAGCTTTTGTGTCTGCAGGATGTGTGTGTTATTATAATAAAGTATATGCAATATAGGGTGTTGAATACAAATGTAGAACTGGTTAACTTGGTATATATTTTTTTATTATTGACAAATAGCAAGTACAGGAATGTGTGGCATTCAGGAAAATAAAGGTTACAGTACACATAGTATAATCTTGCATACTATGTTGTCGTCTATTTTATTATTTTTAATATTCTGCACCAATATTATAATATTGAATATTGGGATGCAATGTTTGTATATATAAGGTACAGTTATCTTTGTATCAGCTATGGCCCCAGTGATAAAGGCACTCCTCACAAACATAATACTAATAATAATAATACAGACACCTCTAATACTGTTGAAGTTTGTGTAATGACCCGACTCATTCAATAACACTTGGCCATTTCGTTCTCTAACCGTACCTAGTCGGTCGTGGTTAACGGCACATGAACTCGACATCCTCATGTACACATACAAGAAAAAACCCTGGGACTTCCCCAGCTGTGCACTTCCTAGACGTACATGCTTAACCCTTTCCTTGCTGGAGGCAACCAGAGATGCCCTAAAGAGCTGTCAGTACCTTTTCCAGCAGGGAGATGGTTAACCCGAGTGATGCGTGACTCTCTGCAGACACACTCTATGCCACTGATAGTTCAAAATAAGCCACCCATGTAGTACTTTACAATCGCCACCCTCACTTGCCCCCCTACAGTTAACCTCGGGGTCAGCGAGGTGTGACAAGACGGCCTAGTCTGCTGGATATCATCCGTTTTACTTCAGTTAATTCCCCTCTGGCACTTGTTTTCACACCAGCTCATTGTGAGGCAAGATATCTTGTTCCAAAGCAATAGTAAATTAATGACGGTATGTTGTCCCAGGCCATATTGGTCTAATCAGTGTTGTTTCTGTACAGGGCATCTGCAGTTGCCTGCGGGTGGTACAAGGATAATGGGTGGTTAATTAATAGTTAATATTAGTCTTGTCATTGCTGAATTTATTAACACTCGCCGCTCTTGTAGAGCATTTGTCATTGCCAGGATTAGAAAGAAGGTTATTCCCCAATGTTTATGACCGATGCATACTAGTATGCAACATTGGAGGTTGTGTGTGTATGTTAGTGTTGAGGATTGTGTAAGTACAGTAGACACAATGATGGAATCAATCTAACAATGGTGGCCAGGTTCAGTGGGAACAGATTTCTCAGCAAGATTCCGGCTGATATGGCACAGATGCCAGACAGTGATGAATTGGTTCCATTTCACATTGGGCAATACATTGTACTAGTATGATACTACCGGCTTCCTATGCTGTCTGGGATAGATTAGGTATGCATCTACCTATGATTACGTGGACTAAGCAATGCCAGCAGTGGATTAGCAGCTTTGCTTGGTATTAACGGGTAGCTTGTTTTCTTGATTGCATTGGTGTGTGTTTGCCAAAATTGAGTTCGCACCAATATTTGTGGTAATATTTTAGTTTATTGCGTGGAATTGTGAGATCACTTTCTGAATGTCAACATGGCTGTCCCTAGTGTTGCAGTTGTTTTCGAGGCATTGGGGTTTGGGGATGAAACTCAGGAGTAATACGGTTCGTGTACACCTGCCAGCCAGCCGTGATAGCTCCCCTGACCTATTCACTCGCCCAGATGAATATTGATGTGCATTCATGTCTGGCAGTCTAGAAAAGGTGTCTCAGTTCAGGTCTCAGTTCAGGTCAAGAGTGATAATGATTTATTATGGATTTTATCCAATAGCTTCCTAACTGTCCCCAATGGTAGAATTTTCATCTCATCCGTCTGGTAAATAAATTTAGATGGAACTGTTATAAATGAATCTAGATTTATTTTTTGTATGCCATTGAAACTGATTATATAAAGTGATTATTAACTGATTATATAAACTGATTATATTTCTAGTAAACATGGATTGATTCAATTCCAGTACTGCTTTGTTTGCTAGTAGCATCTCATCAATGATAGATTTGTGATCTCCATATTTAGCTATCTCTAATTTTTTCTCTCTTTTTTTTATATCCATATTTCTCTACCTTGAAGTTCTCATCCAACCATAAAGAGAACATTGCAGTTTCACTGAATGTTTTTCAGCTATTTTTTTTTTTACATTTTAAAAATTACTATCATAATTATTAAATAATTATTAAACAATGTCATTGCGTATGGGTGAAATGTTCCCACCATGACGTAAAACAACAAATCAATCGATCGATACTATGGTAACCTTTTTTTGATAAATCTTGTCTCATTATATTTCTATTTCCAACTCTGTTTGCGTTCTAAATTATTCAGTACAGGAATAGCATGCCTGTGATGATGGACTGTGATGATGATACACATTGTAGCTAGTTTCCAATCTCACTTTCTGTCCGTGGTAGTACAGACTTATTGATTCCATGTCCACGAAGACTCACCATGGATAGTGGCGGCATTTAGCAGAGGAGGATACCAGCATGGACTGCACACAGACATTTCTCGTGGGACGATTCTAACAGTCTCCAGGGCAACGACAGAATATTTGGTAACGTCTGGCCCAGCCCGAGCTCCGGATGAGTTGTATTCAGTGGACTACTATTACTGTAAGCCATCAAGCCAGTGAAGCCACCAGCGTGGATCTCTTCCTACCTGTGCCCATCTCTACACCTTGTTGTGATAGTCGGAACGACCTATGGTGATAATCGGAACGACCTATTGTGATAGTTGCAATCCTTGCAAACATTTTTGTTATCATGGCAGGAATGGTAAACACTCGGGGCTTCAGGTTGGTGATACTTTCTGCGAGGTGTTGACATGCGGAAGATGTCAGTGTAGGAGGTCGGAAGAGGTCAATCTGGGAGGTCGATGATGTATGTGGCATTGCTATTGTCAAGCTGCTATGCCAGCAGTGTAGGAGGTCGGGAGAGGTCAATGATGTATGTGTGACTGCTACTGCCGGCTGGTCTGCCAGCTGTTGTAGTTATTATGTTTTATGACCATTCCAAGCACTCGTCACTTGTCCAAGTATTGACTTTGTGGTTATTTCATGAGTTTAAGAGGCGAAATCTTTCCATTTCGATCAGCGATCTTGCCACAATTTATGTTGATAAGTTGTTCAGATAGCAGCACCTCATCATACCAAGGACCAGAAATAGGGCTCTGTTTCACAAAATAGTCATAGCGATATGAGAGTCAGAAATCACTTACGACATGTATAGGAATTGCCATTGGTTCTGTGGACCCAGGTCATTTAGCCATAAATTTCAAGGTGAAACCTTTCCATTTCTCAATGTGAGATTTTCCCAAAATTATATGTTGATGAGTTGTTCAGATAGCAGCATTTCAAGGCCCAGAAAATTAAATACAGCCGTCTCCAGTGATCAGAATTTTCTGCAGATTTCCCCATCCACAGCTTGATAAGAATGCAACAGCAGACGCTAGAAATATTGTGAAAAGTCAAATCTCCATTCTCTTCTACTCACTGCAGGACCGTATTGCCACATTTCTGGTTGAGTGCCTTATTGCCACATTCTGGTTGAGTGCCAAGTGTCTACCTTGTCTACCTTGTCACTGCAGTCAACTCAGAACACATCAGACAAAGCCTGTTGACAACCAGCCGCAGAAATAGGCTGCATTGGTCGAGTTGTCATGGTTACTGGCAGTGATCAAGGTAACCTAGACATGGACACACAGCCTACTAAAACAACCGTCTATTTAACCCCCTCCCTGCTGGAGGTCAATGCAGATGGCATATGGAACAGTCTTGATTCATCTAGCAGATTGATGGTTAAGGTGTATCGACAGGAGTAGTGGTAGACATTCTCCTAATGAATGTGTAGCTTTGTCAACTTCAGTCCATTATTGATGAGCTTATACTCCAGGTACATTTAAGCTCGTTGCCTTTATAACCTTCTACCAACAAACGTACATGCCATATAAATAGCATTTGTGAGAAGATTTTTATTAGGCCATCTCTCAATCTCCCAATATAATTGTAGAAATTGATTTCCGAGCTCGAATGATAAAGGTTGAGTTTGCTACATCTGCTCAAGTATTGTACAACAATATTTACAGTAGCAATTTAAACTTGCACTTTGTTTGGATATTTCCCCCAGCCTTCTGTTGGCCATAGCGTGTTAACATACATTCACTCGTGTTAACATACATTCATTCGTGTTAACATACATTCATTCGTGTTAACATGCATTCATTCGTGTTAACATACATTCACTCGTGTTAACATCATTCGTGTTAACATACATTCACTTGTGTTAACATACATTTATTCGTGTTAACATACATTCACTCTTGTTAACATACATTCAGTCATTGACCCAGGCTGCTTTAAGCTATGGTATTAGCTGTATAAATGTGTTTATACTCTGGGATTTGTGACACACTGAGATTGACTTAAGCAAGCTGAACTAATGTCAGGTGACGACTGGGCGACTTTAATGTGTTCATGCTATCGGTGTAGTGAATATTCATGCTCTTAGTGTGAGCAATTATATTCATATCAGTGTCAATAATGGGACTGGTAACTTTTCATTCACAAAAAAATATATTGCTGAGTTTTCTCAAAGTTACCTTTCAAGTGCCAAAATGATAGGTTGTACTGTCACAATGTAATTATCATAAGTATCAGCCATTGCTGGCAGGTTTACTGCAACACTTAGCATTACATGTGTTACAACTTTCCTCATGTCACACTGACAAGCCCGTATATATATGAGAGAAATGATTCTGAAAGCAGCTCTAATCCCTAATTTAATTAATTAATTAAACAATAAAACAGAAATAAATAATAAAAATAATAATAAATAACTAATAAATAAATATTAATAAATACATAAGTAAATAACTAATAAATAAATAAGAAATAAATAATTAAGTAAGTAAGTAATTAAATAAGTAATTAAATAAGTAATTAAATAAGTAATAAATAAATAAATTAAATGATTAATGAATAAATATTTTAATAAATTAATATTAATGTTTAAATAAATAAAATATTAATATTTAAATAATAAAAAATAATTTATCTCAATAAGTAAATATTCCACAAGCCTCCTTCACTAACGTCGGCCTGGTTCCTTTGCAGTAAGAAGATAGAGGAGATCGGCAAGATGACGGCGCTGTCCCAGGATGAAATCATCAACAACACCAAGACGGTGATACAGGGGCTGGACACCCTGAAGAATGAGCACCACCAGATCCTTAACTCCCTACTGACTTCCATGAAGACCATCAAGAGGGAGAACGGGGAGACCAATCTGGTGGAGGAGAAGACCAACATCCTGAAGAGGGCCCTGGAGACCATCGAGTTGGGGCTCGGGGAGGCGCAGGTGTGTGTGGGGGTTTGCGACAGCTCTGAGGGGTGGGGAATAGGTGGGTCTTGGGATTGACAATAAGGGGTGGGTAGAGGCACAGGTGTGTGTGAAGTTTGCGACAGAGTGAGGTGGGTGGGTTTTGGGGTTGAAAATATAAGGGTAGGAGTAGAAAACAATCAAACTGGGGCTTGGAGAGGCACGGGTGTGTAGGTCAGGTTTACAGAAAGGTTGAGGTGAGGTTGGGGTGGGGAGACAATTATGCTGTAGCTTGGAGAGGCATAGTTGGGTCCGAGTAGAGTGTGGGCATTTGGATGGTTTGAGGGGAGGCGACAAATCCCAGGACTAATAACTATGATTTAATCTTACAAAAATATTTATAGAATATATAGTGGTTTGAATATTCGTTTGGGCACATAAATATGGGCATTATTATTATTATTGTTATTATTATTATTATTATTATTATTATCCTTCCTACACACTACAGGTGATGATGGCTCTAGCTAACCACCTGCAGCATGTGGAGGCAGAGAAGCAGAAGCTGCGAGCCCAGGTGCGGCGGCTGTGTCAGGAGAACGGCTGGCTGAGGGACGAGCTCGCCAACACCCAGCAGAAGCTCCAGATCAGTGAGCAGAGGACGGCCACCCTGGAGGAGGAGAAGAAACACCTGGAGTTCATGAACGAGATGAAGAAGTACGACTCTAGTGACACGTCCGTCAGTATGGTGAGTAGCCCATCACATCAGTCAATAGCCCACCAGGTCACACCAGTCAGTAACCCGTCATCGTACCAGTCAGTAACCTACCAGGTCACATCAGTCAGTAACCCATCATATCAGTCAGTAACCTACCAGGTCACATCAGTCAGTCACCCATCACATCAGTCAGTAACCTACCAGGTCACATCAGTCAGTCACCCATCATATCAGTCAGTAACCCATCATCACACCAGTCAGTAACCTACCAGGTCACATCAGTCAGTCACCCATCATATCAGTCAGTAACCTACCAGGTCACACCAGTCAGTAACCCGTCATCACACCAGTCAGTAACCTACCAGGTCACATCAGTCAGTAACCCATCACATCAGTATGTAGCCACCAGGTTGCGCCCATCAGTACAGGAGTAGCCTGCCAGGATTGTTATCACTTCCACTAATGTAACCATGCTCGAGTGTTTGTCCTGAAATCTGCTGTTAGCTAATCAGATCGATTCTTTTACGTACTGTCAGTGCAGTATATTATTGACGATTTTTAATCTAGTTTCGTGCTTCTGTTGATAATATCGTATCACAATGGCAAACCTGCTAACCTTAAGGTTAACTTGTGGTTGAACATTTATGTTGTCTCCCATTTGTATGTATGCCTGCTGACATGTGTCGTATACATTGTTTGCAGACAGAAGAGAAGGAGCCAGAACCGACGAACCAGCCGCTAGATCTCGGCTTCCCAGACGACGATGAGGACGGACCTCAGCCAGAAGGTGAGAAACTGCAGGATCACTTCTTGTAGATAATCATGTTAATAATCATTTGGTAAAACTTTACTACCAAAATGTTCTAAAATGGAAAAGAATTTTTTTTTTAAACACAAGAGTTGCAGTTCTGCTATTCTGAGACAATCCCGTTTAACCTTCACATGCGTGCACACGCACATACACACACACACACACAGAATACACACACTGAGAACACATACATACACAACACACACACATACACGCACCACACACACACACCAAAAAGAAATCGCAGATGTACACGTCAGAAATGCAATGACACGCCTCTCTCTGCTGTTCTCCAGTCCTGTCGCCGACACAGCCCAGTGCCATGGCACAGGCAGCCAGTGGCGGCTACGAGATCCCAGCCCGCCTGCGCACACTGCACAACCTAGTCATACAGTACGCGTCACAGGGCCGCTACGAGGTGGCAGTGCCACTGTGCAAACAGGCACTGGAGGACCTGGAGAAGACCAGCGGACACGACCACCCAGACGTCGCCACCATGCTGAACATCCTCGCCCTCGTGTACAGGTAAAACACCTTGACCTCGCTCTGGCCTTGACCGTGATCAGGTCCAGAGGTGATGAAATCTTTTTGAATGCAATTTCATGCTCACTCACAAAGTTTCGTAATCTCGAGGCCAGGCTGTAACAATGCTCTAGTCATGTTTGTAGATGGCGACACCTTGATATGGCCATGACCTTGTTCTGACTATGACCTTGATATGGCCTTGACCTTGTTCAAACTATGACCTTGATATGGCTATGACCTTGTTCTGACTATGACTCTACTCTAGCCTCGAACCTTTTGATTAATGTTCACAGGTGTTGATATCAACCGTTTGATAGATTTACCATTTTCAAGTGGGCAATCATTTAGAATATTGAGTTTACAAATGTAACTGTACTTTACAATGTTCTATGCATACTTGTTTTTAATTTATATAATGAAATGTTCAATTAGGATTTTTATAATTATTGTGTTTTCAGATTACAGAAATCTGTTTTATGGTGTTTTTATGTTAAATGGATGATGGTCGAGAGTTGTTAAATGTGCCATGTATGATTGAGTGTTGCCATAGGTATCACCATTGATGGTTGCATGTTGATATAGATGGCCGAGTCAACACAGATTGATGAGTCATTGTTTGATGGTGAAAGTCAAATATCGCAATAGGTGTCGCCATTTGTTGTTGAGAGTTGGTATAGGTGTCACCTTGGGTGGTTGATTGTTACCATGAATGGACAAGTGTTGTTATGTATGGATGAATGTTATCAAGGATGGAAAATGTCACCGTGGATGGAGATAAGTGTTGCCATTTGATGAGTGTTGTCAAGGAAGGAAAAGTGTTGCTAAGTATAGATGAGTGTTGTCAAGGAAGGAAAAGTGTTGCTAAGTATAGATGAGTATTGCCAAGGATGGAAAAGTGTTGCCAAGTATGGATGAGTGATGCAATGGATGTATGAGAGTGTTGCTATGTATGGACGAGTGTTGTCACGTATTGATGAGTGTTGTCATGTATGGACGAGTGTATGGAATAGTGTTGCCGTGGACAGTGCGCCGTGACTATGTGGCTGTCTGTTACAGAGACCAGGGCAAGTACAAGGAGGCAGGGAATCTGCTGCTGGATGCTCTGGTTATACGGGAAAAAACCCTAGGCAAGAGTCACCCAGCAGTGAGTGTCTACAACACTACGTCCACTAACACCACTCTTTTACAGCAATCACGTGGCGACAAGCTGTGTGATGTTGGAAATGCTAGTTTGGGGCTGAATAATGTTGTCATGTAGAAATAAAATGTGAATTAACAAAAGATTATTGTAAAGTGAGTGATGTCACATAAGAAGAAATATAATTTTCTATGTAGACAATAGGAAATGTTTTTGTTCCAAAAGTATGGAGATTAATTTTTATTATTGAAAGTTTTTTGATGGTTTAAGTGGTTAAATTTGTAATTAAATTTTAGTGAAAGTGAAAGAATGAATTTTTAGCAAACGTTTGTAAATTAAGCCATTTTGCCACATGAGATGCAAACAAAATTGATATAATTTCTAGATTTGACTGATATTAGTCTTGACATAAAATTCACCCAAGTCTGCACTCCTCCACCATCACTAGTCTGTCCGATCACGACCAACTCCTGCTGCTGTTGCCGAGAGACCGTCTGGACAAGGGAGGTAACTGTCCGTGTTTGATCCATATGTTGACGTGTATATATCGCCTGTCACTTCCAGAGACCAGGGGAAGTATAAGGAAGCGGCTAATCTACTGAACGATGCCTTAGGCATCCGAGAGAAGACATTGGGTCCTGACCACCCAGCCGTGAGTTGTAGCTGTTGTCTGCCTGTTGCCCGCGTATCAGCCTGGGTTGTCTGCATCAGTCACTTTGGTTCAGCAGTGGTCGTTGCACGTCGTGCTGTCTGCACTGTTATAGCAGCCTAGGCCACCATCACTTATCTCGGGTTTTCCCCCCCTTGTTCTTAGTTTGGTGGAGTGTGTTTCATGGTGTTGAACTTTATTTTATGTAAATATTTTCTGTTGTATTTCTAAATGAATTACTGTTGTTGTTATTATTATTTGCTGCTTGGATTAGATTTTTCAGGCTTTGTATCCGATTTTTTGTTTTTTCATTGTTCATATAACAATTTATTTAATTTCATTACAAACTTGTCTCATCTTTGTCTTTGTAATATCTCTGAAACTGAATAAGTGATTGGTTGCAATATACAATATGGCCATCATGGTAGCCATATCAGAATGTCTTCTTGAACTACTGAATAACACCATTTGCACATTATTTAAATATCTATAAAAAATATCATTCTGAAGCCTTCCATCGTAATGAAGAACTTGACAAATATTCATCAATATTGGATGTAAATGTAAATCCATTCTTTGTGAAAAGTAGATCGTATGAAGATCTTTCAAGCTAGCTGTTTATGATAAATTGATTTAACATTATTGTGGGTTTTTTTTAGTATATGTATTGGAATATATATATATATTTCTTCAAAATAGGTCATGTTGACTAGAGTTTGTTGAAGACATACTTTGTATACATTCCACTGAATGCATTTCGATCAAGGTCAATGTGACCTGACCTATTTACCTCATGGGCACCATTTGGTGTAAAAATGTCAGTCTAAATAGGTCACTAGGTCATGTTGACCTAATTTTTAAATGCATCTTTGACCTTCAAATTTGCACACTTTGTGTCTTCTGTTGATGCACTTGTACTCAGATCAAATTAAAAATCTGGATATACTAAAATCTGGAGATACTAAAATCTGGATACTAAAATCGCTCCCTAAAGTTGAATTGTAAAATATCGCATGGTTCTCTTCAAATCTGAATGAACAATTTTAATTGTTGCATTGCTTTGTTATAGATATGAGTTTTAAATAGGATGCTTATAATTAAAAAATTTCCGACCATGCTAACTTATTTGGGAGCTTTGGAGATCTTTGGTCTTTGCCGATGATTATTTTTTCTTCCCCGTTGACTGGCTTGTTATTTCTGAGAAACTTGCATCCTCTTCAAATGCGTTCTCTCAAATGCATGCGCCATTTTGCTCCTGAATGAACATTGGAGAGACGTGAAACATGCACTATGGAATTAGATGCATCAAAATCTATTATTGATTTTCTCATAAACTTTCTTGCCTGTCGATGTATGAGTAATGCTTGTAATCTTGATTGTGTAGAAACGAATGCCGTAGTGTTGCATGGTCTGATGTCATCTCCACCGTTTGAGCATTACTGTGCCTGGTTTTGTATAGAAAAATGGATACCGTTCTGTGCATGTTCTAAACTTATTCCTGCTGTTTTGGTTATTATTATTGTTGCTGTATCAGGCATTTGTCATTGCCTCCCGCAGAAAGAAGATTGAATTGTACAGAAAAATGTAACTAGATATACTTTTGAGACTACGATTTTGTACTTGTTTATTTATATTAGCACATCATCGTCATGTGTTCATATTAATTAGCGCAACTAACAATTCATATTGATACAGTCATGCAAAATTGACTCAACTTTACTGCATAGCAATGTATACATGTTCACCATCTACTATTGAAATTCTATTTTAGTGTTGACAGTCTACTATTGAAATTGAAATGTTTACTGTCTACTATTGTTATTATTTGATATTATTTTGTTTTATTGTAAAAAAATGTTAAAAATTATACTTTAATGTTGACCATTTACTGTTAATCGATTATATTGCTGAACATCTACTATTGAAATTTGGGGCGGGTGGTAGTGCAGTGGTAGAACATTGAACTTTGAGCCAAAGGTTCCACGTTCAAATCCTCCCCAGGGGCCCGGCATCAATGTTCGCGAAAGTTACTTTTCTGACGCGATATTGATAGGATGCGATGTCTGTAGAGTGGCAATGCAGTTATCATCCTTGGTCTTGTCAGTACCAGCCGATGCTCGTATGTTTACTACAACATTCAGCACTACGGTTGTTGCGGGTTTCCTCCTGCCGTAAAACTGACAAGTCGTTATATAAGTGAAAGAATATTGAAAGTGACTTTAAATCCCAATTTAATAAAAAATAAAAAAATAAAAATTGAAATTCTATTGACCGTCGATTGTTGGTATGAGTTTATTATTTACGTCCCATGTTTGGATTTCAGGTGGCAGCCACTCTAAACAATTTGGCTGTTCTTTACGGGAAGCGTGGCAAGTATAAGGAAGCTGAGCCCCTCTGTAAGAGGGCATTGGAGATACGAGAAAAGGTACACTCCCCTATCCTTGATATCCAGACTACTTTTTCCTTTTTCATACGCTACGTAACCTTGGACAATTGTGCGTTATCAGATACACTCATCATGGGACAAAGGAACCTTCTCTTGAGAACGAAACACTTTCTGTTAGATAGACCCCAGTCTGCTAATGTATGGTCAGTACATATTAAGAGAATTTTATATATGCATGAACCTAAATAACGTACAATAGATTAGTAGCAGGTAAAGAGGCATGTATCAACAGTAACGATTGTCATTGTAGGAACAGTGAAGGGTCAGTGGTGTTGAAGGGTCAGTGATAGTGAAGGTCAGTGATATTGAAGGCTCAACGGTGTTGGATGGTGATGTTACTTTGCTGATTGCAGGTTCTTGGTACGGACCATCCTGATGTAGCTAAACAACTAAACAACCTGGCACTGCTCTGTCAGAATCAAGGCAAATATGAAGAGGTAAACACCGGAATCACCGCAGTATTTGCATGTTCTTATTTCACTTATTTTACTGTGTTATGAATCATAAGGAGCCAAAAGCACTGTGAAGCCGGAAATATACATTCTGTACTTTGTCTGTGAGACTGCTGCAAGTTAGAGAGTAAAGGCATTTGATTGAACAAATTATCAATTTTATCCTCCATTGTGAATTTAATCTCTGAAGACTGAAGTTCCTGCCTGACCTCTGGTTGATGATTCCTAATTTAAATGTAATTTTTTGTAAACTTTATGTAAATGATCTAAACATGAGACACAGATTTGCTGTTAAGTCTGTGAGTGGACGAATTGTTAAAACAAGAGTAGAAATGAATATGTGAGCATGCTCTGCTCTGAATGAACTGGTCAAAGGATTATCAGCTGTTCTCCTGCCCATGCTGTTCGTGCTGTTCATGTTCATGTTGTGGGAGGATGACACTAATCAGATTTAAGTGCCGAAGTTTCGAATCCCATCCAAGGGTTTGGTGTCCTATCCTATAAAAGAGTTGTTCCATTGCGGAATGAATTAATTTTAATAGGGTTCAACGTCGCTCCAAGAATGTTCACCCATTTGCAACAATTTCCACTTGCTAAGAAGATTTGTATGTGATGTAAGTTTATCACCTTTGGTTCATCTGTATCAGCAGTACCATAGTGTTCTTACAATTCTTGCAGGTTTTCCTCCCACCGTCAAACAGACCAGCGATATCACTGAAATAATGTGGAAAGTCGTAAAATCGTCGACCTCGGTCACGCCCTAGCTGTGCTGGGGTGTGTGCATGTCTAACCGTGCATGTTGTTTTGTTTAACAGGTAGAGCAGTACTATCAAAGAGCTCTAGAAATCTATGAAAATAAGCTGGGTCAGGACGACCCAAATGTTGCTAAAACTAAGAACAACCTGGTAAGAGTGGACTTTGTGATGATAGGGAGCGGACCATGACTCAGATGTGCATCTCGGCCGTTTATCAAACATTTCGGTCGGTACCATCACAACATAGGAGTCAACAGAACTATCGTAGCTCTACCAGAGTCTTCATTTTTTATTCATATAGACCCAGACACTGGATACTTTCTAGAAAGGGCATGTCTTGAAAATTATTCACAGCAATTTTATGACCGTATAAAAAGTGATGCATCCTGGAATTGGAACTAAAATTCCTAGTGCTGATTTCTTTTTTAGGCTTTTACTGTTTTATTTATGGGCTTCAAAAGGTTAACTTCTATAAATACCAGATTCTGAGCACAGCTGGCTACTTATTGATAAATTACCTGGAATAAATCATTTTAAGATTTTTTTTTCAATTTCACTCACTTAGCCCTATAAATTATTAAATTGATTTAAAAAAATAATTGATCATCATTCTGAAAAAGATAATAGCATAGTTTCAGTTTTTTATGGTGGGGGGGAGGGGGGTTGAATGTTTATATAAAAAAAAAGGTTTTTGCTAATTCATCTAGAAATGCTGTCGGTGGATAACAGTCTTTCCTGCCAAGATGTACACACTGTCTCATTTGGTCGGCCCCTAATCTTGCATGCATTTCCTACAATACCCTTATACATTTCAGGTGGAGAAATATTACACCCGAGCATTAGAAATATACAAGAAACGTTTGGGAAATGACGATCCCAATGTAATCAAAACACAAAACAACTTGGTAAGGCAGCCGTGTGTGCTAGCCTCTGCCTGGCTACCTACCATTAACACGCATGTTTACAGAGGCAGCAAGAGTGATCTCCCCTTGTCAGTTGAAGCCCTGCATACATAACCATTTGACCCAATTCCTTCACAATTTGACCAACTGACTTTAATGTAGATTAACAAGTACCATGAAATTGCACAGTGTGACTGACTGATAATCTCTTTTCTAAGAATTAAAAACAAAACCAAAGTGTTTTGCTAGCTTTTTGCTGTAGAACCTTGGGTTTGTATACTATATCACATGTATCTTAGTTTGTAGAAAATACAATGAAAATATATTACATTGTAATTTAATTTACAGAATTAACTTTTATGGGTGGAAATTGTGATGCATGGTTAGAAGAAGTAACATATTTTGTAATGTGTTTTAAAATAGTATGAGATTAAAAACATTTTGATTTAACTCGAGTTCACAACATTAAATCTGCATTGCAATAGCATTAAAATTACAATGCACTGTACATTAATCCTGTCCAACTATAATAGGCCATGGAATTATCCATATCCATCCAAATATATTTTGTACAGTAACTATAGCTAGATTGTTGTATATATTAGCACACCTAATGCTGCACAAGCCATAGTATCCTGTCCTTGTTTAAACAGCATAAAAAGCTTGTATTACAGCACTGTTCTGAATCTGACATTAACCTGTACACGTTCTAAGTGTTGCATATTAACAGTTGTATTTCCGATCAAATCAAATAATTTGGCATGCATTTAATGATACTGAATTAATTGTTTTTTAATCCTTTCTTTATCATATTTTGAGATAAGATTAGTTAATTATAACATTCCAGTAAGGTCACTCCATTAAACAACAATTGTCTATTTTCAAACTTATCTATTGCGATTCATTAAACAATTCTTTCATACATTGCCATACATCCAACTTAACTTCATTTGTAATCATTAGTGTATGTCCATCAAACAATGCGTTCATTGGAAAATGTGATTATCTCCCATTTCACTCATGATTACTTCCCTTTGTATTTACTCCAGGCTTCCGCTTACCTGAAACAAGGCAAGTACAAGCAGGCAGAGGTGCTTTACAAGGAGGTTCTCACACGAGCGCACGAGAAGGAGTTCGGCAAAGTGGAAGGTACCAGAATGATTAATTATTTCTTGGGGAGTTTGGGTATAGTACATTGGGCTACAAAAGCGAAATTTCCTAATTTAGTACTCCCATATTTATTAGAGGTTTCACCCTGCCGTCAACTGACAAGCTGACTGATACCAGTCAAATAATCTTGAAATCTATTCTAACCCCAAACACAACTATTTATTTTTTAATTCATAAATTAATAATATTTTCATATTTTCATCCATGTAAATTTAGTTATGAAAATCAAGAATATATTTTGTTTTAAATGATTTTAGCAGATAAGTCGGGGGTGGGTAGTAGCGCAGTGGTAGAAAGTTGGACTTCGGAGCCAAAAGTTCCAGGTTCAAATCCCGCCCCGGGAGCCCGGCATCAATGTTCGCGAAAGTTACCTTTCTGACGCGAT
>JAUTBT010006989.1:0-25945 GCA_032361225.1 Lepetodrilus schrolli
GGTACTGACAAGACCAAGGATGATAACTGCATTGCCACTTTACAGACATCGCATCCTATCAATATCGCGTCAGAAAGAGGTAACTTTCGCGAACATTGATGCCGGACCCCCGGGGAAGGATTTGAACATGGAACCTTTGGCTCCGAAGTCCAACGTTCTACCACTGCGCTACCTCCCGCCCCATTGTACGACGTTGATCGTTATATTCACTAGTACACACAGCGTCACTGTCCTACAACGAGAATGTACAATTGTGGTATTGCTATCTAAATCCATGTTTCACTTAAGAAAGTAGCACAAACACTTTATTTATTTTTATCGTAAAGCCTACTATTTGTAATTTAGCTTGCTATTTAACTAGGCATTTTCTGGTAGTCGAGTTAATTATATAATATCCATAAATACCCAGGCTATGGTTACGGACGCAGGACGCCAGAGTAGATTAAAGGATCATCTAGTAATTGGGTGATAGATGTGTCTTAATATCGACGTGGGTTGAAGACTCGCGCATCAAGACTCACGACGCCCGTACAACTTCAAATATGTCCACGATGAACAGTTCATACATCTATAGAGACGAAAATGGATGTTTTATTGGAGTGTCTGCCATTTAATGTACGACACTTTAGTATAGCATGTCAACTCTCTGATCCAATCACCGCGGATGGGTGTCAAACCAGGTATTGAGGCGCTTCCGGTGGCTTCTCATCTCATAGAAGAATATCCCAATTCCAGAGCACCTCGCTATAACATATTTTAAGAACCCAATTATCGTGCACTTTTAATGACTGGTGAAGTCTGAAGGAGGATTTCACATGATGACATTACCATGACATTACCATGACATTACCATGACATAAGATGTGCATACACCGCAATCAGGACTACAGCAGCCGTGTCTGAACTGATATCCGTTATAGTCTTGAAACTCATACTGTAGTTCCAGTAGGAAGCAATGTGCTTGATTTGTTACACTCACAGTTACGTCTAAATGAGATCCTACGACAGACGTGCAGTACGAACCAATACCCATATTCCGGTGTATGTGTACATCGCAGGAAGTAGAACTATCTGACAGTACAATGTAGAACTATCTGACAACACAGTGTATTTACTGAGTGGTCTGACTAGCTCCCACTGAAATACGAACATACTGATTCATTCTACGACCCAGAAGTGTGTCTGTCTGTCTGTCTGTCTGCACTGCATCAAGTGTGGCCACGCAGTCGCTGCCCTTTCCATGTTTGTGTCTCCACCATTATAAACGAGGTGTCCAGAACAAGACATATGTCTTTGTACAGTTTCCATCATTCCTGATTCACGTCTGAATTCCCCCCACGCTCATTCTAGCTGAGAGAGTTTACTAAAGCGTCGTACAGGAATAGTCTAACCGCATTGTTTTACAGTGCTAACTTCCGTACTTCCAGTCTCCTGTCTTCTTACATATATATATTTCAATTACTATTGTATACTTTAGCAATCCATGGTCAGATTTAGTTCAGGAATTGAAACTAAAATCTGACCTAGGGATTAATATGTTGTCGCTTTTTTTTTATATAGAGAATATAGGGGTGTTTGTTTTGTGTTTTATTGTTTTCAGTTTCCAATGTTTAGAAATATCATGAAGTCTGTCCATCAAAGTCTAAAACAAAAACGTGTAATCGTTTTGATAGTTCTGGCTCGGTAAGCATTCTCATTCAGTAATTGCATTAGACACAACCGATAGACTTCAAATGTTTCGTGTTAAAACAATAGTCATGGCACAATTCGCGAGAATTCACTGAATCCTGAATATATAAAATCACTTACGATAATCAAATATCAAAGTAAGTAAATATCACTGCCCAGTTGTGATTTTGATGTGGAACCAATATTGTTTGTCAAAGCTAAAGTTTACAATTATATGCATCATCATCATATCAGTCCACGGTGCGGTTGGTTGGAACTTGTTTGGTTTGTTACAGCTGATATACACTGACAGCTCTTCTGTCCTAAAGGGCACAAAGGTAATCTACAAAAGTAACAACACTATTCTCAGTTTCTAATAATAAAACCTTTTCATATGTAGGCCCTTCGGAATGTAGGATTTGTTTTATGTTTCCAATGTCTCTGTCCTGACGTCTTGGTATTTTATATACCTTGAATAGACACGAGTGTCGGAAATAGTTTGTTTGTAATCCATAACTGCAATCTACAGAGTGAGTAGATTGAGTGAGTAATAGGCACCATCAAATTTGGTCATATTGAGACCATTTCAGCCATATATGTTGTAAAGTTTTCAACATTTGCCTTTCCTAATATTTCTGCAATTCATAGCACCACAGTTACTTAGGAATATTAAACAAGGAATACGTATGTTGAAGTGAATACAGGACTATATCAGGCAAGGGCGATAACTGGCAAACATTATCATAAATTGCTTTAAGAACATTCAATAATGATCATAATCTAGGGTTACAATCTAGGGTATTTTATTATTAGAAATCATAATAGAAAATGCATACAATAAATTGATTTTCACCTCGATAAAATATTCAATCTATTCTCCCCAATATGACAAAAGCTGAATGCAGATTACACCACAAAGAATTTCGGTTTTCGCTCCATTAGGATTCTACAGCGTTGAGCTGGTGGTAAATGCAAGATTTCCTGGCGAATCTTAAAAAAACCCCTCTACATACTCATCCAAGCGACTGCCTCCAAGTAACAATCACAGCACTAGTAGTGACAATCACAGCACTAGTAGTGACAATAACAGCACTAGTAGTGACAATCACAGCTGTGCTGTAGTGACAATCACAGCACTAGTAGTGACAATCACAGCACTAGTAGTGACAATCACAGCTGTGCTGTAGTGACAAGCACAGCACTAGTAGTGACAATCACACGTCATCTTTATTCTGCGATATTGCAGAACTATTAGCAAATTTCAGAAAGATGAGTACACCAATAGCAGAGTTTAATAAAGTCTTGAGACCTATAACCCCCGACCAAACTGCCTGTTAGAATACACTTTATCCTATTTATGAATGCATGGAAAACAAATGTTGGTAGATTTACTTACTCTGTGATATGAATGCCAAATGCATTACGACTCAATACGCACATGAACACGTGCACAGCAGATGTCGCTTTCCGCATTTGTTGTTCTGACATTGCAACAGCATTGCAAGTACAATGATGATGACATACTGTTGCAATTACTTTGAAAAGCAATAGCATAGCAACTGCTTGCCTGTCGATGTCAAAGAAATTTCGTTATTAAGTTTAAGGCTTCTTTTAAAATGTGTAATCGATAAATGTAAAACCTCATCAATAAAGCTTATGACTGCTAGTGTTATGAATCGTGTTAAATTAATTAACATTAAAGGACCATTGGGTAACGTTCGTTTTATGCTAACACTAACATTCACCAGATTCTGTATTAAATCAGATGCGACACCCTCATGTACAATATTATCGCTACCGCGCCCACTCACCTAGCTGTGCCTATCAAGTATAGTATTAATTAAATGATGCCATGCATGCATTGGTCAGGGTCAGGTATATTAGTTCTGGTCACCGCGGAATCATCACACTCATCTACAAGACATTACCCGTGAACCGTACATGATATGCATTCTGATCAACTGACGATTAATGAGTGTTGTAATGTACTGTCATCATCGGACACGGACATTGGATATTATTCGAATCACCTGTCTATGAGTTATACTACAGTGACCGTGAAACATATTAACTTATAACTACCCTTAGCAAGGCAGGTTCCACGAGTCAGTGCAGTCTGAGAAGAACATCCTAGATACCGGCAGTTCTACATACGTTCTATTATCACAGATCTTCCTTCTCGTGCATGCTTGCGTTAACCAAGCCGGATGTACTATACACCCTTCGGTTACTAAACATTAGCGATTCTTATCAACTCAGATTCATGTATACTCTCCGATAATTTACAAAGCTGTAAATGTTGTGCTGTATTTATTATATGTATCCACTTTTGTACTTTTACGATGTATACAAATTTCCTCCTGGAAAGTAAAGATATACTAGTATGGATTACAGTGAACTTCAGACATCTGAATGCTAATTAGGATTAACTAGGTATATCTAGTGTCAGTAAGACACGATACCGCTAAGCGGTCTAAATCTAACCGTGGGTGTTCAGTAGTGTTGTCTGGGACACGTGGTTTGTCACTGTCACACCTAGACACTAAACAACACCACTAGACACTAATAGTCCATGAGCCAGAGTGAAAATCGGTCCATCTGAGGTGGCAAATTCTAATTATATTTTTTTAAATAGGTAAACATAGGTAGATGTTGTGGATATGTGATAACACTTTCAGATGAGTAGCTAATTAGCATATACAAAATGGCCGCCAATGGAAAATTAAATGACTCGTCGAGGCATTTAAATGGAATTTTAGTAGAGCAATATGTAAGAAAGCAATGAATTTAATTTAGTGTTTTGAATAGAGTAGCGTTTGCTGATGATAATGGAATGCAAGATAAATGCATCTTTACTTTCATAAATTCAAGATGGCCGCCATTTCGTGAAATTTTAGCATTAATTTAATAAATTATGTTTTTCGTTTACGATATCTGAATAAAATGAAAACATTTTAAGCATGCTTTATATCATTCCTCTGTGGAATGGCATATACTAGTATATTACACATCACACCTATTGTTATGGCGTGTAATTTATTTATCAATTAGATTTAGGTGATGTATTGGTTTGACATTAAACTAGTTGAGTGAAAGCAACAAGTAATTTGTATTTTAGATAGGGGCTGCTATTTAGAAGAGATTATTATGCAAATTACTTGGAACTTTATTTTCAGAAATCCAATATGGCCGCCATTATGTGTATACATTTTGCAGAATTTTGTAAAAGCGTACATTTTGAAAACGAAAACCCTAATAAAATATACTACAAAAGCCCCAAAGCTTGCTATACATTTCCAAGGGTACCATGAGCTTGCTAATTAACATAAATAAAAAATGGCCTTTAATGGAAAACGAAATAACTATTCTATGCATTTAATGAACCGTTCATAGGACGTTATGTGTGAAGAAACTGGTCAATTTGGTAGTTTGGATAGAGGTGAGTGATGTGAAGCTAGTGGCATACAAATTAATTGAAACATTATTCTAATTCATCCAAGATGGCTGCCATTTGGCACAATAAGGACTGAAGCTTGATTCTTATATACAATTTACTGCGAAACAAAATGTATTATGTTGACAATGGCTGGAACTCGGCGCTATATAAATAAACTATATTATATTACATTACATTATATTATATATAAATCTACTAGATAATTCATTTTTCCAGAAATACATAATTAGCTCGGAGTCCGCTGATAATATCCGAGTGGGTACTCCTGTTCTAACTGCAACACGTAGACTTTTCCAGGGTGATTTCTAACAAGAAAGTAAAATAAGGATGAGAGATTGGTCTTCTGCACAGTACGATTGCCGTGATGAAGACGTAGTACGGGGAATCTGTCCGTATTTGACCAACTCTGATGGGAGTATGAATGCCAAGTGGTAGTGATATGTGAATAGTGGATGCAAAGATTCTCCTTTATATTCAACAATATATTGAATTTGAAATAGTTAATATCCACTTATGCAACTTACGCGAATGGCTCATCTTGTATGCAATGTTTACAGACTTCTATCAAATATTCTAAAAGGCAACTGCATGGATGTGATAAGCTGGTACATTATAACAGGTTTAGAACACAATAGACATAAAGATTAGCGAGATGTGTATTTAAAAGTGAAGTCCCTGAATGAAAAGATACCTTCCACTTATTGTGATGGGTGTGTCAGATAAATTACGATAAAAGGTTGTACATAACTTTCACACTCCTATCATGATGTGTGGAATATACAGAGATTGCTTGCTACGAGTTGGTTGGTTGATATCGGGTTTTGCTTTTAAGACTATTTCACTAATGTCACAGCTGCCCTGCTTGTAGTAGACCGCATTTCCACCGGCTGGTGATTCTAGCTCACAGAATATCATACCAGTTACAACATGGTTACACACTCAAATATTATTAACTTACTCCAAGCCAGTTTATTATTTCTGGAAACTTTAGTCACTTACAACACTATTTGTATCTAGAAGACAGTGGATTAATCTTTATTTAATAGATTCTCAGATATCTGATGTGTAGAAGATGAAGAATAAAACCAGATCTTTTTACATTCGGTTATTGTTTAAGTAATTATTATAAATAAATTTCGTTTTCAAAATACGTTAATATGTTTTAAATACTGGAATCACCAATCTGGTTCTTAGCATTCCAATACATACCAGAATGGTGGTGCTCTTAATTTTTGGAACTTTGACTAGCATTGTATGTCTCTAAGTACAATAATTATGATAATTATAAGTGACTTTAAAACAAATGCTACTCCCTATGTTATCCATTGTCAACATATGGCATGTTTCATTTTGTTTCGTAGACGTTTCGAAGGCGCACAATTCCAACGCATAATTTTGGATTCCTTCGTACATTTTGTCCAAACTAAACCAAATGGCGGCCATCTTAGATTAATTAAAATAATCTTTCAATTAATTTGTATGCCAATATCTTCATAAGACTCTCTTCTATCCAAAGTAGCAAGTTAGGTATTCTCATATAAGGTTCTATGAACTGTTCTATGAACAGTACATGCATAGACTAGATATTTCGTTTACCATTAGTGGCCATTTGTTTATGCTAATTAGCAGGCTTAGGCCATCCCTGCAAAATGTCTAGCAAGCTTCTGGACATTTGTAGTATATACTACTACATTTCCAATTAAGAACAGATTTTATTAAGGTTTTGGTTCCCAAAGTTTATACTGTTAAAAGAGTATGCTAAATGTACACACCTATTGCTGGCCATCTTTAATTTCTGAAAATAAAGTTCCAAGTAAATTGCATATCAATCTCTTTTCTGAAACACAAATTACTATAAGTAAATTGTTTCAACGCGCCATAACAATTGGTGCGATATATCTACAATAGATTTTTATATGCCATTTCATAGAGCAATGAGTGGGCTTTAATTTGATATAAAGCATGTCTAAATATGTTTTAATTTTATTCAGATATCGTAAACAAAACATGTTGTTGTTTTTTAAATGCTACAATTTCACGAAATGGTGGCCATATTGAATCTATGAAAGTAAGGTTCCAGTTATGTTGCATTCCATTATCTTCTGTATACAGTCACCGATTTAAAACACATATTAAGTGTCGTTTCCACTTGACTGCTAAGCCAATACAGCACCAAAATTACATTGATAAATCAATGACCAGAAACTAAAATTAATGTGTTTCATCGCTCTATAATGATTGTTGTGGTATACATTTAATAGCTTATTATATATCATTCTCCATAGAGGAAGGAGCAAGCTTACATATGGTATAAGATATGTCTTATAATGTTTCATGTTATTGAGATATCGTAAACGAAAACAAACGGTTTTTCTAAAAGATGCTAAATTTTCACTAAATGGTAGCCATCTTGCCTACCATGAAGAATATCGTCCCAGCATGGATATTGCCCATTGGTAGTTGTAGAGTTGTTTGCGTGGTAACGCGATGATGCATATCAGATGTGGACATGGTCATGATGATATGTTCATGGGTAGAGGGGTGGGGGTGGGCGTGGGGGGTGGGTTAACCTCTTAGCGCCCCCCCTCTCCCTCCTTACAAACGACAGAGGAAATCTGTATCCGCAATCGATAAGGTTTTCTTTTACAACAAAACAAGTTGACGTTTCAAGTCAATACCTGCTGCTAGAGTCTAGCATGTTTGTATAATCATCTGACACGTGCTCAGTGAGAATGAGAGGAAAATGGCAAACCGATTTCAGCCCGATAACAGACGAGATCGCAGGAGAAATAATTTCCAAGCTTAATGGTAGCTGTTGGATTGCTTTTACGTAAGAAGTGTTGAATGTTGTGTATACAGGGTGACAACACAGCATAACACCGGGTTGAGGTTGCCAGACCACGTCAAGCTACGTTAAAGAGCTTGAACTAGGATGGTTGTTCTTATAATAATTGCACTGTTAGCTGATAAAATTCGCTGGAATTAGAAGAAAAAACAACTTTAATTTATTTGTGCTTAAACAAAAACATTCGGAAGGTTTCCAAAGAACAGTTACATGAGTGAAATTTGGTGATGATCAAACTTAGATCATCCTATTCCCAATATTAACGTATCATTTATGGACCATGTTGCCTGCAAAATACACTTGTTTAATGAACCTGATCTCTCAGAAATGCTGAACGCTTCAATGTACTGTAGCCCAGGAGCTCCAACGGCAGTAGAATAACATGAAATAAAATATCATTTCTAAAGTCAACGCCAACTTAGGAGTGTCTACATGGACGTGCCTATAATCACGGCACTCTTTCATGGAATTCTCGTGTCCAGTAATAGACCATTTACGGCTCTGTTACATCTATCCATCCGATCACAATGAGATCCCTTGGATCACTACGAGAGCCCTGAGATCACTACGAGAGCCATATGAGATCACTACTAGAGCCCTACGAGATCACTACTAGAGCCCTATGGTCTCATATTACTGGATACGAGAGCTTAGTGAAAATGTGTCCAGGAAAAATCAGAAGTGAAAATAATCTATTAATACTGATAGTAACAATTATATAGATTTTAAACCGTAATTATCCTGTGAACAACTCTTCCGAATCTCTGACGTAGCCTGTGATAGTTATTTACACTGGAAATAGGCTTGTTTAAATTGGTGTATTTTGGGTTGAGACCTGAAAACCAATTTAGTATTTCTTGCTACAGTTGACGTTACCTGACAGCCTTTGCCATATGATTGGACCAGCTCTGGTTAAAGAACGACCCCCAAAGGAATGTGTTGATACAACATGGATATTTCTTGATCCCTGTATTTGTAGTAGGCTGTGATCAACGTCGTTCGCTGACGGTGCTAGGATCTAGTCAATGATGTGCCTTGAAGGCATGAGATACGATTTTGAACTTGATGGATTTGGGTTGAGGTCATAGGAAGGTATTCAATATGGGACTTATGTTTTGAGCTACCCCCAAAACAAGTTAGTTGGGAATTTTGTTTTTACTTAAGACTGGTTTTGACTTAAGCTGCATCCATAAATCAACTTAAGCTTAGTTTTAGATATATTTTGTCAAAATACTTGTTAACAACATGGCAGGTTATACGCTTGTATAAAACTAAATGACGCCATATCGGAAGTAAAATACATAGACACTTTTACACAAGAGGGTGTCATAAGGGGCAAGATGGGCACACATGCAGTGTAGTGTGTATCCAACATAAAGTATTTTGACATAATTCACTATAATTTAGATCTCTTATTAAATACAATGTTACTGCTGAGTTTTCTTTCGAAGGGGAAATTCTGCTGTTGACGTTTTCCACTGCGTATTTTTACGTCTGTCAGAAATCCCACTCTCGGATATGACCGAAAACTACCGAAGCCTAAAATTAACTGGGAATGCCATCCCTAGATATGGATTGCTCTAATTTAAAAAAATGACATTCCTATACTAGTTTTTAATACAAAAACATATATAGGAATTATCTCGGTTTGAATCTAAGGTAGTAGTCCATGGGCTGGGAGGGTCTCCCGTGCATCCCCATCCCCAGAACCACCAAGAGTGCCATCATTTTGTTCATGGGACCCCATCATTGATATTTTACATATTACCAAGAAAGAAGTGGGGTTGCACTGTGCATTTCCGCCGTTTTTCAATGGCCGCCAACCGAAAGTGCCCTTTTCACATATCAGTTTGTAAATCTCCTACAAGCTAAAGTATAATGTCTAGAGCCACATTATATGGGTAAACCAATCCATTAGGACTAGTTATACATCCAGTGGCTCAACTAATGTATGTAGCCAGTTTGGTCATATTTTTTCTTACAGTGTAGATGTAATATCCACCTTGCACCACAGCACCGCAGCACCACAGCACCACCCACAGAACCTCCAAGAGTGGTATTATTTTGTTCATGGGACCCACATCATTGATATTTTACATGTTACCAAGAAAAACATTGGATTCCACTGTATATTTCCGCCGTTGTTCAATGGCCGCCAACCAAAACTGCCTTTTTCAGATATCAGATTGTAAAACTCCTACAAGCTCAATAATGATGTCTAGACACACATTTTATGGGTCAATGAATCCATTATTAATAGCTATACATCAAGTAGCTCAAATAATGTAAGCAGCCATTATGATTTTCAAAATGGCCGCCAATATAAGTCGTTTTTCGTCATATGTTTGCTTGCAAGATAGATTGAGGCCGCACCATGCACTTCTACCCCATCCAAGGACCTCCAAGAGTGGTACCATTTTGTTCAGGGTTAGATTTATGACGTCTGGTGTTGATGAGGATGCTGTAGTATTTTTTATCGAAGTCATTTAAGGATGCCTGGTTCTACAGGACGTGTACAGCATTGGGAGTACATGTATAATGAGAGCCTCTGTCATTGCAGTCATTATGCATCCTTCTGATGTGTGACTGATATGAAGTGAGTAATGATTTCAATGGAGGTACCTAAACATTAGTTCAACAGAACTGTTGGCATTTGGTAAATAGATATTACTAAAACAGCGTCCGTGTGCTACCATTGTTGTGAAACGAGTAAATGTTGTGGAAATCTTACGAGCGAAAGCGAATCAGATACCAAAGTACTTCACGAGTTTCATGAAAATTGTATCACACGGAAGCAAGTTTAGTAATTTATTTACTACACTACCAACCCTGACATGAAAACATCTTGATCACAATGTGTATACCATAAGTTTAGACTACATAGGATATGCCCATAAATACATACAATATTATGAGTACAAAGGCTCGACCGCTTGACACCCTTTTCAAGCATATTTACAAATAAATATTCCCTTGGATTCAAAAGAAATACGACTTTAAAATAATCAAGGAATGGTGAATTCAAACTTGTTTTAATAATAATAAATTGTGCTAGTATTTATAAAGTCATTCAAAACTTGATCATGTAACTTGACGTGCGATTGTGACATCTTGGTACGGTCGACGTCATCTGTTAGTTCATAATTATATTAAAGCCACATCCGTCAGAGGTAGAGTTTCCGATTGTGAATTGATCCAGATTTGGATTTGGATGAACGTGAGCATTCTGGTGCACAGCAGAATGATCAAACTTCTAAATTTGACATTAAGGATTATTTTCCACTCTCGGTATTGACAGATGTTTGAAGAAGATGCCGAAAATTAAGGAAATTATTATTTTAAAATAGTAGTGGAAAGGTTAATTACTATGATTCCCGAATAAATCCAAAGCAGATAATGATTTAAATAAAAACTAGGACTGAAGATAACACTGTTTAAAGGAAAGTTATCATGAAACGTTTAATACCTAAATGTTGTAGATAGATCATTATTTAATGTAGACAATCATACATAGGAAAGGTTTGGATGTGCCCAGGAAGTGAATGAATAAAGACCTGTGAAAGTGTGTTAATCTTAGTATGACTGAATAGGTAGGGGTTATGGTAAATAAGAAGGAAAGACAGCTCTATCGATCTGTGGCACAAATATGGTGCACGAGAAGTCGCTACTAGGTGTGGTGCATGAAAGTCGGCACTGGCAGCGGTGCAAATGAAGTCGCTACTAGGATAGTGCAATAGAAGACGCCACTTGGAGTGGTGCACTTATATTAGAAGTTGTCGGCTGAGACGCATATGTTAATATTGTGTTGATGATTGAGAGTTGCGAAGGAACGCATTCCATAGATGGTCCACAATCAACGTTGATTACGCCGATTATGGATGGGATTTTGGAACTGGCGAGATATATAAATTAGCCACAACAGTGTAGTTGCATTATCCTGTCAACGATGCCCTGTGTTTTTGGTATACCGTGGGCAGTGGTGTTAACGTCTTCTGTATGTATACGTGTTTTATACAGGTCAGACTGTGAGTGGTATAGAATACCTCAAGGACGAGATGATAAGACCATGAAGAATGCGATTGTAGGATAGGGTTAATGTATTTGTGCAATGGAGTAGATGGATGTGTGGAGTACGACAGTGAACGTATGATTAATTGGATACTACTCTTCACCTTTGTCGAAGCTTAATGCATTTTATTTATATGTTGAATAATTGTACTGAGTATATGTTTGTTAAGAAACTATGGAAATGATATTAATGCTAAACAAACATGTAGGTTTACAAAGATCGCTACAGATAAAATACAAGTATTGTCAATCTGTTTGGTGAGAATTGGTTCATAATTGTATTGTTATTAACATTTCTTCTGGCTCACATTGTAAGGAAACATGATAATTGATGATATTCTTGCGACTTATTCTCTGTTAGACTAGGTAGAAAGTTTCATGGCACCACAGTCAATCTCCAAGATGCATCCTTGGGGATACATTGTGGGCATCCATACAAGCTATTTTAACATGTACGAAGTCAATCATCATGATGAACTTTGTACAGTCTCGGATATTCCACACTGGCGTTCCCTAATCAGCTACTACAATACCTGATCAATGACAATGTGCCAGGCATGATGGTGGTTGACATAAGGACGACTATGTTCTTTAATAATAATATTTATTTGCGGTGATGACAACTCACAATAACGATGTCACTGGCACCGTCTGCACTCCTGTCACGCCGTTCTCTAGGTCTCCTGATCTTAGATCTCAGATCCCAGATGTCAGATCTCAGATCCCTCTCATGTCATTGTCTCCGTGTTATAGTCCTGAACCTCAGCGTGTCACGATCTTCTAACTGACCAATCGTCATGTTACCCATCATCTAATATCTTTGGTCCTACTATTCCATTCAACCCTATGAGTAGTGTAATAATTTGAGGATATTTCATGTGTCTAGTGAAATAGCTTGTAAGAAATATCGGTTTTCCCACGTCACGAGATGCCATTTCACCACATACATGAAATATCCAATTTATTATATACTTTTAGTATATATAATTGTCAATTCTCCCAACTGGACAATATATGATGACGTTATGACCTAGTAACATGACGTGTCACAATATAGATCATTGAACGTCTTGAAATAACATGCTAGCCGTCAATAGTTTTAACGACAATTAGAAGTCAAAACAAAATATATTCAATTACTCAACAAACACAAAGAATTGGTATAACTCTGAAACATCGTAAATGCTTACGTGGTGTATCAAATTGATCAAATAATTGTACGATGAAATTACGAAAGTGGCAGTCGGCATCGTGGTTCACAGCGGGTTCAGTAGTACCAGAAGGTGTTCTCTTCACTGCAGTGACGATATCATGATCACGTTTCTCAGATTGAGAAATCTCAGTCTTTCACTGCTAAGTATATTATAAACAGTTGTATCTTCACAGTTAAATGTTTATGATTTGTCATTTGTTCTTCTTAAATTATTTTAAAATGATATTGAATGATAAATAGAATCTCATGATCACCCTCGTGTCGTGGAATATCAAATATATCAACACTCGTCGAATTAAGGAAAGTTGCTATTAAAACCACATACTGTGGTACAAGAGTATAAACAAGCATTTAAGTATCCAAGTCTGGCTTTTCGTATACCACGCTAACATCGGAATCTTTATAACGTCGGACACGTTCTAAATGCCTTTCAGAACAGGTGAGCACCGACGGGTTTTTTTATGTATAGATTAGGGAAACAGGTGTTTCTTTCTAGACGCGTCGATATATTCGCATCTACCGTTATATAAATACTAGATTGCAAATACTAAAGCAAGTGAAAGACAGAACTAGAATGAACAAGTTCTCTGGTGACAAAGCGCATTTTCATAACGATCACTTTCTCGCTAGTTTAAGTAAGCAAAGCACGAGTATGAACGCAACACTTTGCCGTGTAAACATTTGTCACGTTACCATGTGTTAGCCAATCGGCAGTCGCGAAATCATATAAGCGTCATAGTAATTATGTAATTATGTATTAGTAATCATAATTAAATCACCATTTCAATGATTTCATATCATATCCTAGAATACTAATCAAGTATTAAAAACATGGAAGATAGAAGTTTATATTAAATGTAATAATTTCACGAACTTCAATAGTGTCACTTAAAGTGTGAACAACTAAAAGATAGCAAAGTGAATACATCCAATAGTGCACGAATGCACATGCTATACTAATATATGTTGAAACCCAACTGAGCCCGTTCTTCAGGCTGCGCGATCAACGGCAATTTAATTAATTTATACATTACACTAACATTGTATGTATGTACATAATATATACCCTGTGCTCTACATATAATACAAGCAAAAATAACAACAAACAAACAAACAAAAAACGACAAAAAACAAACAAAACAAAACAACAAACAAAAACAACATAGAAATGGGTAATGAAAGAAGTAAAAATGCATATACAAATTGAATAATAATATTTGATTTGGCATCTTTACATATCACATTCTATCGCGAATTGTCTACAATCATAAAGTATGTAATACGTGTGCGACCATCTGTTTCATATTAGCTAGACCACATACCAGTGCACAATCATAACTTCAAATAAATTTATTCCGAGGGTCAAACCAAATATGTCAATCACCGAGTGAACGTGACATTTTGGCGTAGCACGAATTAAGGATGTGAAAATAGTATCATACATTCGACTGTATGTGTGTGTGTGGGGGGGGGGGGGGGGTGAGCGAGAGATAAATAAAGAAAAATAGAAAGAGGAGAAAGACAAGATAAGACAAGACAATATTTATTTCCGAATTGCAGGCCTCGTGACCCAGAGTACAGATATAATTTAACAAATCTGTTTCACATGTGTTTACATTAGCAAATTTATTTTATGGAAGATTGACAGTAATACTGTTGAATATATGCTTTCTTACTGATTTCATAAAACGGACATACTAAAAGAAAATGATATTCGTCTTCAACTTGATTACATTTAGTACACAGAATATGATTCGTGTTAACATATTCAACTTGTGTGACAAGCATCTGAATTTTCACAAGGCATAACGTAAATGTGGATAACATTGTAATTCACAGATATAAGCTTCCGTTGTTAATGTCCATTTATATGAAGAATACAACTCTAAGAAGTGTGAACATGAAATTTTGTTATGCCAATTCTGCGACTGAATATATCTACAACGTTGTTTAAAATAGACTTAAATGTATAAATATGGGCACAACCTTGACTTATCCATACATGAGAAAAACCAGTTTCATATAAAAGAAAACGAATTTGTGTTGCCCAGTTAACTTTTCCATTATCATCATATTTTTTCAACATTTCATAACAAGCATATGGATATATATTTCTATTCATACGCCACAAGCTAAACCAATATGTAGTACAACGGCAGTAATAATTAACACATAAATAAGTTCTACCTACTTCTCCAAGAACAGCATTTGATGAGACTCGTTTATTTAGGCAAAGATATCGCTTAAAGAAATACGTGTGTACTTTCTCAATATTTTCTCGTAATGTGAATGCCCATATTTCAGAACCATTAAGTAAAATGAGCAAGATCTTTGTATAAAAAATCCTACTGACAATATTGTAAGGAATGGTAGGATAATCTTTAAGCATGGCCAATACAGGATGCGCTGCCTTCTTAGCTTGAACACATAATGTATCACAAGCTTTGGTTCATATTAAGCGTGATGAAAATACAATACCAAGATATTTTTAATAAGTAACTGTTTTCATGGGTTTATCATAATACCATTTCTCCACTTCTGTTAAGTATCCTCCGTTTCCAAAGACAATTATTTAAGACTTGTCCACATTTACTTATAACCCCCATTGTTTATAGTACATATTGAGCGCATCTATCTTCCTTTGTAGTCATCCATAGCAATAACATCATCTGCAAACAGTAGTAATACAATGTATTTTACATCATTCCTTACAAATATGCCTCTCAGACCAAAATTGCGTAGCTCATCTACAAGTTCGTTAATGGATCAACTAACCAATACAGGACTAAACATACACCCTGGAGGGACGTGGTAAATGAACCTACGAGATTTGATGAAAATAAATCATGTACAGATTGGAGAATATTACTATTTACTTCTTCAGACAAAACTCAGTTTCCATGTAGTATTGTATTTAAATAATAGCCACCAGTATAAAATTACATTGAATTCCGGAGATTAGTATATTGTTGACATGAGAGAAAGTAATGATACACTGTCTCACTACGACTTCCACAATGACATTAGGGTTACCGATTAAGTATCGATCATGCAGATGACCATTTAAATCATGATGACTACAACCAAGCCTGATGCACGCATGTATTACCTGACATTTTCGGGACCCGTAATTTTAGTCAAAGAAAATAATGTTTTCAGGAGGTGCCATAAGTGTTCTTTTAAATTCACCATATGTATCTGCCATTTTTATATGTTTAGGTAGTGCATTCCACAAATCGATTGTATGCGGTGAAAACGACCTACATTACAATACAGTACTACAGTGAATTCCGCGAATTTGAGATGCATTTCTAAGATTATAATGAGTTAATTCATGTATGTGTTGCGGTAGTAGATTCCATAGGTAATCTGGAGCAAGGTTATGGATCATTTTATAAAATATATATAGTTTCTGCTTGTTCCTTCTATTTTGGATAGATGTATTTGCTGTTTCAATGAATAATTTACCGTGACTTGTACCACGTGTTGCCCCGCAAATTGTACGCAATGCATCCACGTGTAGGGTTTCAAGCATAGCTGCTTGTTCCTTACTGCAATTATCCCATACAACAGAACTGTAATCCAAAATTGGCAATATAAAGGTATTATACATATTTTGAAGAGTTTTTCTATGTAATAAAGGAGTTACGTACCCCACTGACAATTTTCTTGCAAATTTAAGCCCAGGTGTTAATGAGCTTTTAGATAAATAATAAATAGATAGCTTCTGTTTTATCAGGATTAAATGTTACCTGCCATTTATTTCATTTTTTAAATATCATTTGTTAAGATTTGAGCTGCGGCAGTAAGATCTTCAAATGCTATGAATAGTGACGTATCATCTGCGAATAGACGTATATTTGCATTGATATTATCAACAATATCGTTGAAATATATCAGAAAGGGTAATGGTCCCAGTACTGATCCTTGTGGAAAACCTGCTAATACAGGTTTTATTGAAGATCAATGGCCATTTATAACTACTTTCTGAGTTCTTTTACTTAGGTAACATTTGAACCACTCCAGCATGTTTTATTAAATACCATTGGATTGGAGTTTTGAGATTAAACCACCATACCACACTTTGTCGAACGCTTTACATGTCACAGAATATTGCCCTTACTTCTTTACCATTGTCCAGTGCAAGAGCTATCTCGTTATATAAATATGTTATTTGGCATACTGTTGAATCACCAGGCATAAACCCAGACTGGAGGTTTGTTAACAAATTATTTTTCTCTTAAGAAATTAAATACATATTTGTATACACATTTCACAAATATTTTAGCTAGACAACTAGTCAATGCCACGGGCCTATATTTTCTGCATTCATTTTTGCTACCCTTTTTATGAATAGGTGTAATTGATGTTTCTTTCCAACTATCGGGAAACACTGATCCATTGAGAGATAGATAGATAGATAGATGGATAGATAGATAGATATTCTTTATTTCCTCCGATTATCGAAGATCAGAACATACAGAACAGAACAGAACAGGGCATACAGATAAGGATACAGATCAAACATGCATTATATATGATGATTAATGGGTGGACTGAAAGTAGGTTGCCCAGGAATGTATTGTTTTCGCAATGTACGTAAATATTTGAGACCACTGTTCATAAGGGAGTCTTCCAAGCGGAGTGTTCTCCCCTCCCAGTAAATTTGCTAGGATGATGATATCTTCATCGTAGCTCTCGAAGCTAACCGATTGTTCTACATCCATAGCATCAGTAATTCCCTCGAACAGGGCAGTCCGTTGGACAAGCAGTTGCTTACAGGAAAATACTTTATGTCTGTCAATATCGTTTGCCACAATGCCACACTCACATTCTCTAGATGTTTTCTTACGACTGGATAACTTGACCAGAAAGGAATATGCTCTGAAATTATATGGGTTGTCCAGAGCTAGTATCCACATACATACAGACACAAACATACATACATACATACACACATACACATACACACACACAAACACACACACACACACACAAATACACACACACACACATAGATACAGACAGACAGACACAAACACACATACATACATATATACACCCCCCACACACACACACACACACATACATACATACATACAGACAAACAGACACAAACACACATACATACATACATACATACACACACATACATACATGCATACATACACATACACACACACATGCATACATAAATACATACACACATACATACATACATACATACAAACAGACACAAACACACATACATACAGACATACATACACACACATACATACGTACATACATACATACATACATACGCATACATACATAAATACATACACACACAGACACATACATACATAAATACATACATACACACACACACACACACACACACACACATACATACATACATACATCGATTATCTTTACATCGTGGTAAAGTAAAGCATCATTTTTCAAAACCAAATCTACGACATTGTTTTGTCTAGCAATCTTTACCCAGATAAACACTGTCTAACTAGTGAACACTCTTGATAGTAGATACCTCTGACAATATGTCAATATATCAATTAGAAGACTCTATATCCCTTTGAACTTTTATTGAGACTTTCATATAACTCCAAGATATGTAAGAGAACACTTATATTTACTTACTGTCCAGAATATATAAGCGAGCATTCACCTCCACCAGTGTCAGTAGTGTCACCATCCACAACACCAGCAATATCCCGGCGTGTCCCCCTCTTTTACAAACACACATCTCCAAGAACAATGACGTCCTAGGTATCGAAGGAGATAACTAAAGTTATTTGTAGACCGAAGATCAAGCGCAAAATATATTCAGTAATATGTCGATATTATGTCCATTAAAATAGTATCGATTTACTAATGTATTTCATTCCAATTATGTTTATCAGTATTGACGCAAATGTGAATACCATGGCAATTACCTTCCTACGACTGCTGTCATTGTCAGGCCTTTAGAACACTCTTCTTATGTATAGACGCCTTCATATGACGTTTCTATCTGTGTAAGGTTACAAAGTCATTGCCAACTACAGATGTATATCATGTATTGATATGTTAACACGATATGCTTCACTGGGAGTCTGGCATTTGTTCTCGATGACAGTTTGTAAACTTATACGAAGAGTATTGCATGTATTTTATTGTAGATTTGATATGGTAGTCAAGCTTTAATTTCTGTTGGGTTATATATTGCGTATGGCTAATAATGATTTGGCACGTTTAGTTACATTTACTCTGTTCACGGAAATAGTGCATCTATTCCAAACCAAACCTTCTCTACCACTGTTATGCTGACTGCATTACAATTCTACCCAAAGAAGACTGGCAGGATATCGCATGTCCATTATAAACATGTATCGATGATATTAGTCGTTGGATGAGTTCCAATTTGTTAAAGCTCAACGAGGATAAAACTGAACTGATCATTCTCAGGTCAAAGAATCACGCCATGGCAATGAAAGATCTTCAAATATTGGATGCAATACTGCCATCACAGCAGCTCAGAGTGTCAAGCAATATTTTCGACTCTTCTCTCGCCATGGAAAAACAGGTTAACGTAGCGCAGTAATAGTGTTACTACCAGATACGTAACATTGAAAAAATAATGAAATACCTGGCAACTGATGCATGTCAACGTCTTGTAATCTCTCTTGATCACACTCTCTTCCAGATACGAACACGTGACACCTATCCTCGTGAATCTACACTGGCTTCCAGAACAACAGAGATGTCACTATAACACTAGTATATATCTATAAAGCAGTAAATGAAACAGAGCCACTCTATCTTCAAGAACTAGTATGTAAATACCATCCAACTCTTGTGGACAGAGATCAATTGGATACATGCCAGCTAACCTCTGGAACAGCTTGCCAGTGGACCTGAGAAGGTCGGACTCTGGCGAGGGATTGCTAAGAAAAGGTAATTCCGTGACTATATTTGACAATTAAATCATTGATCTCTATTTATTTATATAGCGTACACAACGAACGTGTTCGTGTTATAATCGCAAATGTAGTTCATTATTAAAACATCGCGGGACAAAGGTTACTCAAGATGAAGAGGTATTTTGAGAGTGTTCACGCCAGTTAAATGTGGTTGAACAGTGGAAGTGGTAGTGGAAGGCGGTGTTCAGCAAGGGACATATTTGGAATTAGTTTGTTTTTAATTAGCTATACCCCTTCCAACACAATACAATGCACCTGCTACCACCACGAGTTGTACAAATAATATTTAATAATGTCTGACGTGGTCACAGTATGCCGTTTCCTCAACGACTATCACACACAGCCGTCATACATTCTTCGCGATGACACGTTAACTGAATATCAGTATATATTGGTAATATAATACCATTCCTGTTGTAAATTATGAATATCAATTTTTCAAATATAAAAAGAAAATATACTTAGATCAATGTGTGCTGCGTGAACGTAACCACAAACGCAGACATCATCTTATACTGTTGTGGATAGTTTCCTGTTCTGGTTTCATTATGCTACGTCAAAGTTTATAGGAATTTAGAATGGCATCATCGACCTCACCTATACGCTTCCATAACACCTCTATAGTATAAGATAGCATAGCTTACGCTGTAACTGTCCTCTTCGGTCATTCTCCGATGGCTCGAGATTTCAGTAATGGCCGAGACCTTGCGTATATTTAATTGTATTTCGCTTTAATAATTCATATGATGAGGTGTTATTCGTCAGGCAGTGTCCGCCGTTACTGGACACACATTACATTATTATTGGACATACCTTATTACATTATTATTGGACATACCTTATTACATTATTATTGGACATACACTATTACATCGTAAATGAGACATAAACGCGCCCTAGATTTGCCTTTCCGTGGAAGTTAGAATATCAGATAATAGTATGCCTGTGTGTACACAGTAAGCCCTGTGGGTATGCCTACTCATAAATAACGTTCTGTGGGTATGCCTACTCATAAATAACGTTCTGTGGGTATGCCTACTTATAAATAACGTTCTGTGGGTATGTCTACTTATAAATACCGTCCGTCACGTGTTACAGCTGTGAATCTGCACATAGCTTTTGCGGAACAGAAACTGTGAACATCGGCTGATACTGTAGAACCAACAAACGATAGATGGTATCTTGACCAAGTCCATCGGGAAGGTAACTTCCGCGGGCATTGAGCTCACAGGACTGTTGTCCATCTTGCCAATCCCTGCCTAACATTGAGGGTATTACTTGTACTTACTGTTATAATAATGGATATATAATATATCGTTATTGATCGAGTGTAGTATACATGGTTCTGACGTAGACTTATAGAAGGAACTGGTCTGAATGTTGTGACTGGTGCACTTCACCGGAAGTTATAAATATCGACACTTAGTCTAGGCATCACCGGTAGCTATTCTATAAGTTGTCAACCGGATACATCGGGAAAAACGACATTTGTACTTCACTAATGACAATACTGTACCTTGTACCACGAGGATTCATAGTCATTATCATGAGCAAACTTGCTAACGAAGTTCGTTACGTGAGAAAACAAGGTTTTCCCTAGTTTAGTTCCCGCCCATAAGTTAAATAACGTGTAAGTACTTGTAAAAATAAACATAGCATTCAACCTTTCAGTCGCGTTTTCATGCGTTTTACTCATGGAGCAATGCAATGCTAATTACATTCATAGAGTGTGTTGATGACATGGACTAGGCTACACCTATACCTTCTCACTGCATGTACACGTACACGTATTTGGAATATTTATGTACAATATGTCGATGTGTAGGATGTACGGGAATCTACGAAAGTTTCAACGACTTTGTGGGAAGAGGGAGAGGGTGGAAGGGTAAGAATAATAAACAAGAGCATGGTTCTGCTTCATTATAATGTTCATAATAATTTAATCAAATATCAACATATTGATAACTAATGGAAAATGTAGTTGTTGTTTAAGTAAAATACTTATAGTGAAAATCAAATTAAGACTGTTTACGTTAAACATTAAATTTAGCATTACGTAGATCAACTGGCTGTGATTGTATATTGATTACTGACACGTGCAATATGTGTACTAAACTGTGTGTATCTCCAGACATCAACGCAAAGAAAGAAAAGAACAAAGCGACCGTTAAGTATAGTTTTATGCAAAGACAAAAGCAATACATGCTATGCTGATTTTCTGTTGCTATGGCTTATACAAATTATCATTACTCAAAATACAAACTAGCTATTTGGCCAGTTGCTGTCCTGTAAAAACACATACAAAACGGTTAATTTACTTACGAGACGATGGCCGACCAAAAGGACATTGCTCTGTTACAGTCCAGAGTATCAGTTTCAGTCCATAGCATCACTTATTGTTATTATTGTTATTATTGTTATTATTGTTATTATTGTTATTATTGTATCTGAGAAATGATACATTCGTTATATGTGCTTCCGAGTGTATAATGGTATTTTCAGCGCGTACATACGCGTCCGCCCCGATAAACACACATCTAGCTAGAATTACACTGAATAACCTTTATGTCGGTCCACCTGCCTTTCATGGAACAGACGCCCGTGCAACCCCGTCTATTTATGAACAGTCTGTAAACAACTATCGTGCTTTTTGTTACGATCTTACACTCGCTGTACTTCGACCAACAACCTGGAATAGATCAACACATTTACAGCAATGATAAATACGTTGCTTCTTATCTCTTATATCAGATCCAAACTGTTTGTGTACATCTACTGCTTGGAAGCTAAGGAAGCCTATCCTGTAAATAGTTGCATCAGTTCAATTCGGTTGTTCTAATACCACATGTGCATATTGCTACAAAGTCGTGTGTAAGCCAATGATACATATTGAGGCCTGATATTTCATTGCGCGATTGCAAATTACATCCCGCTAGTAGTCTGTACACAATACGAGAATGCCACTTTCTTCCAACTTACCCTGACTAACCATCCGAAGCTTTCCTTGAGTGCACTGTCGCTTCACACAGAAGTAACGGTTATGGTCCATGACCTTTTCACCATCACGCAGACACTTGCCTTTATGCATACATCCTAGAATCAACTCCATGAGAACAATGATGATACTAGACTCTTCAGTAGGGAATTCTACAATTATTAGGCTGAATGGAATTCATTATGACATATAATTTTATTACGACGAACCGGTTTATCTCCAAATGTATTTTTGTTACCCTGAATTGCCAGAGCAACCTGCAGAAATATGCTCAGTTATTTAATTAAACGAGAGCTGAAGAGCAAATTAATGTGAATTCTTCTAATTATATTATCTTGCGTTAGAGATTTGTTACAAACGAGTGTCTTATATCTGGGGTATAGTCTAATTCGCTCCATGTATATGTTATATGCGGATGGTCGAAATTTATTTTCCTCCTACACTAAGTGATGTTGATGATTTCCACAAGCGTATTAAACCTATATTATTCAATATACGTGGTGGATATCTATGACGATTCCATAATCAATAGTTTTGATTACGTCTTTTTGTGTTATGTTAGGTGATATGTACACGTTTTAGACTGCTAGTTCGCCCTCTCGATAAAGCTGTTTGTAGGAAGTTTTCAATGGTTTATTACATTAAAATGATAATATTGAATAATTAGAGAATAACCCACTCGATACGAGTGATTACGGAAAATATGTCGCGAGTGAAATTAATGTTCAAAGTTCCGAATTCGCTGAAGCTCGGAACTGTCAACATTAATTTCACTCGGGACATATTTTCCGTAATCACTCGTATCTCGTGGGTTATTCTCTAATTATTTAATCTCCAACATACCACTGACCTTTAAATATTTTAATCATCACCTTGCCTGAGTCAGCTCCAGGCGTCCTGTATACACATTCCACAGATCCACAACCAGTTGAAGGAAGACGTTCTCCAACATTGTAGCAATCACCTTTATACGGACACGCTGAGATTTAAATAAAACAGTGCCTGTTACAATATACATGTATAAGTATCCACATTTGTACAAGTATGAGAAAAGTGATGATGGCAGAACAACCGTCAGAAATGGTACGCAACATACCTGCTGATTTAAGCACATACGGGTTGTTTTTTCCATTGGGCATACAAGTATATGCTTCACATGTACCTTTAACAATGCTACCTTTCTTCACGCAAAAGCCAGTTTGGGGATGCGCACAACCTGAAAACAAGGCGTAGGTTAAAAGTCATTTCATGGTTGCTAGGACCTACATATTCTGAAATTCTCATTCTATCTGTGATTATTTTTCTCATTTCGTGAATGCGCGTAAAATGTACGTTCTTCGTTACTGGCGTCCGTGAAAAATGTGTTCGTGACATTATTAAATGTACGTGATGTTGAAAAACAGGGTTTTAATATCAAAATTGCGTAGACGAACATCTCATTGCATAATGGATAAGATACAAGTTATCAGAAGTCCGTGGGACAGCTAAGATTTTAGGCTATTGTGTATGTCTTACCAATATAAAAAATATCATACAAAGACTTTGTATTTGGCCATGATCACGTGGTTCCGTGCCGAACGTAATCAATGGATCAAAGGCACGAAATATATCCATAACAACAATGTTTTTTAAAAATTATTTTAAACTATATTAATAATAATAATAATAATGTGCATATTTGCATTGCTCTCTCAAAAATCAATTAAAATACAACTGAGAGCACTACCTTTTTCAACGAGTTCTGAGTAGCATCCATCCGCCGTTCTAGTAATTTTAAAGGTATTACATCCGTCTTTGTACGAAATTCCCGGAAGCAAGCATCTTCCATTCATCATGCAGACTGCAACACGTGATCAGGCTCTGTTTCACAAGTATTGATATATAATACTGCCAGTTATATGTTATTCTTTGTTTCCTAGCATGAATGATTATTGCAATAGGTTACTATTGCGAAAATGCAATCAGTACGGGATGTCACAAGCAAACGAAACAGTAAGACATTGCGATGTAGTATTTACCTATTATCGTGTGTCACTAGCTAACCATACTTAACCTGCTTCAATACTTTACTACATGCTCAGATTTTCACCTAAGAAGGTCTCCACGTGAATGCATTTCAAAGCACTCCCTAATAAAGACGTGTTAGAAGAATCAGCATGCATTCAAGTTGCATTGTATAATTGGTGAAGATAGTTTGGGATATTTTAGATAGATGGGTGGATGAATGGATGGATAGATGATGGGTTGGATTAATGAATGGAGGAGTTATAGAATCGGTGAGACTAATGAGTGTCTCATAGATATATAAATAGATAGGCCGACTAGGCCGACATACAGATAGATAAATCGATAGATAAGTAGATAAATAGACAGACAGACAGAGAGACAGAAAGATAGATAGATAGATAGATAGATAGATAGATAGATAGATAGAAAGAGAAATATATATAGACAGATAGATAAATAGATAGGCAGATAGACAGATAGATAGACAGATAGATTAATAGATAGATAGATAGACAGACAGATAGATAAATAGATAGACAGACAGATAGGTAGATAGATAGACAGATAGATAGATAGATAGACAGATAGATAAATAGTTAGATATGTAGACAGACAGATATATATATATATATATAGAGAGAGAGAGAGAGAGAGAGAGATAGATAGATAGATAGATAGATAGATAGATAGATAGATAGATAGATAGACAGATAGATATACATATAGA
>JAUTBT010007000.1:0-45821 GCA_032361225.1 Lepetodrilus schrolli
CATTGCCACTCTACAGACATCGCATCCTATCAATATCGCGTCAGAAAGGTAACTTTCGCGAACATTGATGCGGGGCCTCCAGGGCGGGATTTGAACCTGGAACCTTTGGCTCCGAAGTCCAACTGTTCTACCACTGCGCAACCACCCGCCCCTTTATTACAGTGTAACAGTTTCCTGAATACAACCGGAAATCATGAATACATATTTTGATAATTGCTGTTATACAGATGCACTTAAGTTTGTAATTGCATATTCGCGAATATATCACATTACAATCAGCCACATCAGCAAATCACATTTCGGTGAAATCGATGGGTGGAAATCCAAGTCCGTGGGGAGAATCTGATTTAGCGAGTTTGTTATGTCATTGAATATTTACATATTAATATTTGCCATTGTCCAAGGCAAATTTGACCCTTTTCTTTGTACCTGTTTTGTTATAGAATTTATTTATTTGCAATGCTGTAGATGTGTACACATTTGACATTCCTTCCTCTTCTTGACGGGATACCGATTAAACTAAGCAAACTTTCTTTGCAATTAGGCTTGGTACACTAAACCTTCAAATTAAATTATTCTACCCCGCATTTTAAGAAACCCTTACGTTCCCATCACTTTTAAATTATGCAATAGGTATTTCACCTGCTGTCTCCAAATGTATCAGTTGCAATTTTATAATATTCCAGAGGAAATTGCGCTCTTAATAACCACTTAATTAATTTAATGATTAAGGCATTCTGGATAATAAAGATACTAAATAAAGGAGCTACGTATGGCAGCACCCAATGAATGGTATATTATAGAAAAGCATGAATTTATCAACAGCAGGAACATCTATTAATTCATAAAGAATGGACATTTCCTCATGAAAAAAAACAACGGACGCTATGCGTGGTCCATTGCTTCCAGACAGCGTCTCAGAATCATTACAGATATAGCTCAATTATCGCCTGGCCAGTTGTATGTCCACGAATTGTATGTGTTCACACTCTGTAAGTAGCATCTAGGCATTTCTGGAAGCTATGGAGTAGGACTTTGCCAGAATTCTACATATATTTTTTTTGGAAATGTAATGCATTGTTTGTGTGTTTTATTTTACATTTAAACAAATGTTTTGTAGCATATGTTATTTTGAGTTTGTGCTATCCATCCCCATTGTGTACACAACAGCCGAGTGCAATAGTAATCAACATATACGCAAATAATGAATAATGCTAGGCTCATCATTCAAACTACCAGCCTAGATAAGTGTGCACCATATAGTCGTATTCATTCAATTGATAAATGACACAGGTGGCAGAGCCGAGTTAGTATTATGTTTTCTGGTAATGTACCAACCCCAGCATGTGCAATGACGCTTTAACGTTTTTAAAATGTCCACTATATAAATTTCATTGTTGCCGATCTGGTCTCTACGTCACAAAATCATTAGCATATTACGCACATGTCTCTGTGAACTTGGACGATTTCGACGGGGTATCCGAAATCGGTGTCCATCTAACTGAACATCTTTATATTACATGCAGCTAGCACGTTTAGCTTTTATTCTTTTTAAAGTATACAAAACAGGTGTATCATAAATATTAGAACATAAAATAGTAGTCCATGGGCGGGGAGGGTCTACCGTGCACACCCCCACACCCCCAGAACCTCCAAGAGTGGTATCATTTTGTTCAGAAAATGTACAGTGCAACCCAGCTGTCTTCTTGGTAACATGTAAAACATCAATGATGGGGGTCCCCTGAACAGAATTATACCACACTTGAAGGTTCTGGGGTGGTGCTGTGGTGCATGATGGGCATTAAATCTATCCTGTAAGCAAAAATATGACAAGAACGACTTTTATTGGCGGACATTTTGAAAATCAAACTGGCTGAATACATTATTTGAACCACTTGATGTATAACTATTCCTAATGGATTGTTTGAATCCTTAAAATGTGGGTCTAGACATCATAGTTAAGCTTGTAGGAGTCTTATAAGCTGATATGTGAAAAAGCCAATTTCGGTTGTCGGCCATTTTGAAAAACGGCGGAAATGCATAGTGCAACCCAACTCTTTTCTTGGGATCATGTAAATTATCAATTATCAAAGCAGTCATTAGCTTATAAACACGATAAATAGTTAATTGCACATAACTGATACAATGCCATAGTTTATATGTAAATACACAAATGCTTATTATTACTACAGACCTACCTAAATGCTTTCAGATACAGAAAGTTCACAGAGGCATGTGGGTAATATGCTAATGATTTCGTGACGTAGAACCCAAACAGCAACAATAAAATGTATATAGTCGAAATGCTTAAAACACTGTTAAATCGTTAATGCACATGTTGGTGGTGGTATTGTTGTAAATTAGTAAACTATTCATGTTGTGATTGTAAATGTGTAATGTTATGTAATGTTATGTTATGCAGTATCAAGCTACACAATATCGCTTCCATTCAAACCAATCAGAATGTGTTATCAAACTCCATATGTATTAACCACGCGTCGTTTACGATGTAGGACCATCATGTAGCTTTATGAATGCCACCGATGTCATTTCCCCAGCTTAAGGGATGACTTGCATTGCGAGCCGCTCTCAGGCAATGATAATAAACTACCATGAAATCAGTTAATTGGATACGATTGTGTGTGTGTGTGTCTGTGTGTGTGTGTGTGTGTTTGTTTGTTTGTTTGTTTTTGTGTGTGTGTGTGTGTGTGTGTGTGTGTGTGTGTGTGTGTGTGCAGTGCAGTGCAGTGCATTCACTTGAACGTTTATTCCTCATGATTGTAGCGCTCACTGCTGAAAGGTTGTTCAGAATGGTATGCTATGATTCATGATAATAACACATACAGATTTACTGTTCATAGTGTGACTTATTACTTATGATGCTATTGTTCATGATGGGGTGAAGTATATCATGACTAATAATGTTACCACAGACACTTAATACTGTTCATTATGTGATGTATTACTCATGACACATGATGGTAACACGTACATACCGGTAACTATAATACTGCTCATCAAGCGAGTAACTGAAATGATATATAATTTAATTTATATACAACATTGAAGTATTAGCACATTATCAAGAAAAAAGATAATAGCATAGTGCTACGAATATGATATCCATATATATATCAATTGGTTAGTACATTCCTCCGGCAAATGTAACACGTGTGTTGTAGATGACCGATCTCGATATATTCCGGTAGAAGCTGCTTGCAATGAATGTTAACACCATATCCAAGTCAATATACGAGTAGTAGATGTTAACATCATATCCAGATATTGTATATTTGTCTGAACTTGATCGCCGTCATTTTGGACTTTCGGAATTAATAAATCAATGATGGACACTAATGAATAAAGGGTACGATTCCCAATTCTCATCAGGCTAACATTCTCGTGTTATTTTAAGATTAGATGACGTCCACCTCAATTTAGTCCTCAGTGTTCGATGTTGAAGGTTGCCGGTCCATGCACATTCAAATGGCCAGAGGCTAAACAATGCTAATTAAATTGCCAATGCACTTGTTCAATTAGTTTCCAATGTCAACATTTCATTTCCAACTAGGTCCAGAAATGTCTGTATTGGATTGGTATGTACACTGTATCTTTAAGAGGTGTAAGATAAAGTGCTTGCTTTTTAATGTTCATTGCCATTTATTACTTTTTGTTCTCTCTCTCTCTCTCTCTCTATCTCTCTCTCTCTCTCTCTCTCTCTCTCTATCTCTCTCTCTCTCGACTGCATATTGTGATTAGTAATCTACCAGTCATTTTGTTCATTATGTTTTATGGGATCATGGCAAACAATAGACCCTCTATAAATAAAGTCGGGGAAACGCATATTCTTCACAGTGACTAAGAACCTGTTTGTTTTGCCGATCAACAAAATAGTTCGCAGAAAAACTGGCTATTAATTGATACGATTTTTTAGGCAATGCCACCTATACCGTATTGCTATCGATGTCCAACAGGTGTGCAATCTTGGATATCTTCCAGTTAAACCCTCCAGCTGACGCAGTCGGTGTTAATTAAGTTCCCACCTATTGAACGCCTAGGTAATAATAATAATAACTCAACAACTACTACTACTGCTACTGCTACTACTACTATTACTACTACTACTACTACTACTACTACTACTACTACTACTGCTACTGCTACTGCTACTACTACTACTACTACTACTACTATTATTATATTAAATACTATACAATTTAATAGGCTCATCAATTTAAGCAATATCAATTTGAACAGTTTATCTCTAAAAATATAATCACGATTAAAATGTGCATGTATTTGAAACATCTATATTCACGATAATGGGAATATCCCCTTCCTTCAACGAATAAAATGCACCGTAATTACTAAATTAATTCTAAAGATGAATATTTCCCAAATGAGACAATACTTACATTAACGAATTACTGAACTGATCAATGTGTATACAAGTCACATACATCATGATAAACAACTACAAGTTAAACTATTATATGTGAAAAGATAAATAGTTGTGTTAACATTCTATATACATTGCACAGCTGCGCATACAAATTCACTTTTGTAGCGTAAGTATAGTGGAAATCCTTGTATGCCAGAGGATGACTAGTAGGACGATACAGCCCATTATTGACGGTCACTACATGAAATATCGATTATATCTCATAGTCGAAGTTGCACATAATTCACAAACTGGTAACAGTGTAGTATGATACTAATTTATTTATATAATGTATTAATGTTGTTGGCAACTGTAGCAGTGTAGATGATATCACGATATTTAGACACGAGCTACATTTCAACACTATATAGCTTATCATTAGCATTGTTTCTGTTTGTATGCAATACGAGATTATATCACATATAGCGAGTATATTTCACCAAATAATATATGGGTGCGTATTCCTGCTATCGTATGCATGTACTGTGTCAGTTGCCAGCGCAGCAAAAGTCCACCCACAATGTATTTAGTAAATGAGTGACAGGTTGTTTATTTCAGGCTCATCCCCCTTTCCCAAAATATACACGTGGTCTAATTTATTCTCGCGGGAATACAGGAAGCACAACCATAGGATACGAACCCCCGAAATGAAGCCCGTTGTATACATATTGATGTGATGATCTAACTACTGTATTAAATCGACGGGCAGAATGAGAGTGTAGTACTATATACGGCACAAACTGCCTCAGAGAATGACGCGAAACACGCCGTGAGCAGACAAATCATCGCCGCCCAATCGATTTCTTATATTTAGAAGCAATGTGCTGTATGGGATATACCGTTCTATACTAAGATGCAAATGTGATATACCGTTATTGGAAATTGGAATACCAGTCGGAATCAGTGCGATATGGGATTGGTATTTTGCAAATGTATGGAAGTGATCAAGACCTTTGACAACTACTACACGTGATATTGTTGTTTACAGAGGGCGCTGTCTTTACCGGAAGTGGTTTGTTGAGTAGTAACCCCATCATGGCGCAGGGCCATGAGTGGATTTTACAGTCTGCTAGTTTCTTTTGGATTTTTACCTTGCTGTTAAGTGAATCACAAAGCAAAAGGACACAGACATGTGAGTATATTATTAATCTACCGATTCTCAATTTATTGCAAGCCCCTGCGTCCATTTTATGTCAAGAAACGTCACTTTATACGCTCTACTAGCAGACGGCGTTCAAAGCTCTCTTGTTTACATTGAGTGTTTTTTTCGCGGGGCAAATGTCACTTTTATCCTAAAATAACAGTTGCCATAGAAGCTTTAGCTCGCTGATGATATTAACAATAAAATGGGTTATCGACTTCACATGAAATGTGACCTCATTTTGTTCGGCCTTCGCGCAATCTGCTCTCTGTAGACGAGGAAACAGAACAAGGCGCGAACTATGGTTGAGAATTAAATATTGACACATCAACATTGCTCTCCGTTTCGCCCATACCACCACCTCGGTTATACGACGACGGATCGGAACATTTATTTTGTTCCTTTTCTTTATTTTTTCCCCTTTAGCCTACATCACTGAATGTATTTAGTTATTGGGTATTGCTGAGTGAGAGAAAGAGAGGGGTTCATGTAACGATCGCTCTTTGTTCCGATTATTGACTTAGGCTCCTTGTAGTGGAGTTACCCCTTTAATGCACAGAGCTGAGGGACACACGCGCTGCTAACGAGCTCGCAGTCCGTGAGGGATGGGTGCACACAATTCATCTGTGAGGAGCTTGGCCCCCGCGAGTTCACCGCCTGATTGTTAGATATAATAAAATCCATGTTACAAAGACATAAAATCGTAGCCTGTATTATTAAGAGGACCTTTGGAAACATTTTGTAGCATAAGCTGCTATTAAGTTTTAATGCTTTTGACACGTTTTATGATCGCTGCATACAGTTCAAGCCTGTTACAGTTATGATGAACACTATGCCAGATATGCATACAGTAGTTTTATCAAGATCAGGATACCACATTGCGGATCATCATATTCCTCAGTGACTGTCAACACTGTTAAATTTTCCATATAAATGGATACACTATATTATTTTACTTGTTTGATGCTTTGTCATCCCGAATCATCAATGTTCGTGAAAGTTACCTTTCTGACGCGATATTGATAGGATGTGATGTCTGTATAGTAACAATGCAGTAATCATCCTTGTCTTGTCAGTACCAGCCGATGCTCGCAGGTTTACTGCAACATTCAGTGCTACGGATGTTGCGGGTTTCCTCCTAACCTAAACTCACAACCTGTGATATAAGTGAAAGAATCTTGAAAGCGGTTAAACCCCAATACAAAAAAAACAACAACAAAAAAAAAGAGTAGAAAGTAGAATGAAGAAAAGAACAACAGATGCGATTAATATTGATTTTTGTGGTTAAATTATCCTCTTTTTAAAAAACTTAGAAACATATTCTTACTTAATTAGTGTACAACATTTGTAAACATGTACAATGGAACATATTTATGTATAATTGGTACATTAATGTAGGATTATAAGGATAGCAAAACATAGCGTTATTAAGACCGTTGTTATCTACTTCAGTAGATGACTATAGTTGTTACTAAAGTTGTATATATATATATATATATGCAGGATGTTTTCTGAAAGTTAAGATTGATGGCATCAAGCAGTCATTTGTACTTGTTAAAGACCTGTGAACCTCACCACGGTTATAATATTGCTTCAACCTCTCCACTATCATCAAACAATGCCTCAGAAGTGTATGAACTTTCCAACACCAAAGGTTTCAAAGTGATAATGCACTGTCGGCCATTCCACACACACCAACAACCAACATGGCTAAATGTAATGAACTCATCTGAGTATTTCTTCCAAGTAAATTCTGTGTGACAGCGAAAGAATGGATCCTTCACTGGACTCTATCCCCCATTCACTGGACCCACAGTGGACCCGCAGTGGACATCAGATCTTCCTATTGTGTACTGAGCTGCCTAATCCCCCTCAATGATGTAATCAAATGGTCTGATTGACTTGTTATTGTCCTAAGCACTGGGTTCCTTACAAAGTTATCATACCACCTTTACAAAGTTATCATGTACCCCATCTTGCCTCAGCTATCCCTGGGAGAGCCAGCCACCTCTTTCAATTCCCTTTTGTCTAATTATGGAATTATTTTTTTCTGGTGTATGTGGCAACTTGTCATCCTATGTGATGGTAAGCTGGGCACTGGATTGGTGGGACATTCAGGAGGACCGACATCCTATGCAATAATGGAGTTTGGATGAATGTGATAAGAGATCTGGATTAAAGATATGGATGAAAGAGACTGGGCATGGTAGAGAACATGGAAACTGAAACATTGTTGTAAAGTGTCTGAAACACGGCAAGTCCAAGTCAGTGAAAAAAAATGAAGTCACTGAAGCATTAAAGTAACAGAAGCACAGCAGAGTTATACCAAAATACAGTAAATAGTAAAGTCACTGAAACAGTTATTTAAAACCGTAAAGTCACTGAAACAGTAAAGTCACCGAAATACAGTAGTCACTGAAACACGTTAAAGTCACTGAAACACAATAAACACGGAAAACATGGAATGATGGTAAAGACATTGAAACACAATAATGTGTTTAAGTGAAACACAGTAAACATGGTAAAGGCACTGAAACACAGTAGTCAATGAAACACAGTAAAGGCACTGAAACACAGTATTTCGATTCCTGTCAGACTACAATTTACCTAAAGAGTTGAGTTTGAATCCTTGTCTGGAGACATTGGGATGTCCTCACTGGGAAGATTGGGATGGAATGTTTAGTTGTGTACAGTCATAAGGTTTGTCTGTATCAGCCCTGGTTTGTGGGTATTACTGTAACACTTAGTTATTATGGTTTCTCCTCCCACAATAACCACAAACTCACACTTATTAATCTGTTATAATTTTATCTCAATTATTTACCAGTATAATAATAATAATGTGCACATTATGTTGAGCCAAATCCATACTCGAAAGTGTGCTTAACGTGCTACCTTATTTACAGTATATCATCTCATCATATGGACAAGCATATCATTCTTCTATATGACATTTATTTGGTGTTCAATCATCTTTAACATTGCTTACCGATCCATTTCAGTTAACCTGAATAATGAAAGGACAAATTGAAAGAGGTAAAAATAAATTGTAATAATCATTATTAATTTTTGGTATTCAGTTTCAACTTTGACTTTCTGTATCTTTGTTGTACAAGGAAAATACTATCGCTTTGCAATTGTATGCAGGTAGAACCTGATACAGGATGGAATGTCACTCAGGATGGGTATACGGACCTGTCAGATTTGCGTTGATTGCAATATTTTTGTCTTGATTGTCAATGCATGCATGTGTAACTTGTGCAATAACCTGTTACACTCAGGGACTGAATCATGGTGTCATGTTCATGATTAACGATGCCAGGGCTTGCGTAATGTCTTGTTCAACATATTGAATTAGTGATGGCTAATTTACCATGTCTACTTCCTGACTGCGATGTATGCATGAATGATGACGAGAAACATACAGGGCACCAATGTCATCTGTTTGATGACCATGTTGATGTGCATTGAGAGTACCTGTCAAACATCACGTGTATATATACACACTAATTTAATTAAATGCATGTTATGCAGTAATAAGGTTGTATGGCAATTATGCAGGTTCAAGATATGTGTACCAGAGTGCATGTAAGCAATTAAGCATAAATATCCATGTTTTCAAATGAAGGGTGAAAATTACCATCAAAACTAAATTGGATCTCATATTACATTTAACCCTTTCCATGCTGGAAGCAACTGGAGATGCCATAAAGAGCTGTGCCTGTGCCTAATCTGGCAGGGAGAGGGTTAATACTATTAATCTTGAATCATTTTGGATCTTCAACGATATATTTTTTAGGTTCATTTCCTTTGGAGATATTTTCCTTTACGGAATAGACTGATCAATTCTGCAAGTTTCTGGATCTAGTTGTGGTGTCAAATTAATGGTATAACTTTACTATGTTATATACCTGTATGCCTTTGTGTAACAGTGGTAAGGGCTTAACCTCAATGTCGAAGATGCATCTGTGTTGAATTGGTAGCAGGTGATTCTACCTCTACACCTCCCTCCCTCCTCCCCGTCTCCCCCCCACTCTCCCTCTCCACCCTCCAGTCTTAGTTTGCAGTTTCAGGGACTGTGCATAGACAAATGCACTCTCCGTGAACCATCTCAGTCTTATTGACAAACCCGGACCAGTATCTGACATTGACAATGGATGACACTGACTTTCGAGAGAAACCGAGGAGCAATCCACCACCTGTACCTGGTGTATCTTGCGATCTGATTGGTTGGATATTGGCCGTGTTTGCGGTTGTGGCAGAGTTAACCGCAAACAGATCCGTCATCATTAGAATCAGTGTCCCTTGTTGTCCCCATGTACAAGATGCCACTCATTGATTTATTAATTTGTATGTCGCACACGTGTAGGGAATTTCGAGTCTTATATGTGCATTTATTTATAAGACTTACTTGTATTATCAATTTATCATAATTATTTGCATATATATTGTTTGCCTATTTTATGAGTTTCTACAAATTTGGATAATAGATCTGCCTTATATATTAATCTTCACCATGGTGACTGACAAATGCTGGCCATGACAAAGCAGGGTAATTTGTTTTCCATTTCATTCTGCATCTACGCATAATCTTTGTCCCACATTGATGCATTATTTAAAAGTACTTCAAGTATTTTGATACAATATCTTGATTACTGTAACTTTATTATATTTATTCAAATTGTGAAGTTATTAAATTAAGATGTAGAACTTTACAAATAATATGAATAATGTAACATTTCTATTATTTGCAGTCATGTAATACTGTTTAGATAAGGATAGCCATTTCTGACATTGCATACACTAAAGATATGTATATTAGTTTAGCATTCTATTATATATGTAACCATGGCAACTAATACTAACAATAGCATCCCAACGACAACAACATTATTATCTTGCTTCTTTCCGAAATAAAGTTATGAATCAAAACATATTTTCACCTATGTAAGCTGTTACACATAGTAAAGGTGTATGATTAAATGCTTTTATGAAGATAACCTTCTATTGAAAGTTCTATTTTGAATCATTTATCATGTTTATGTATCATAAATAGCTAATATTGTTGTACAATGGTGCCATACTAAACACACACAATAAGCCTGTAACAATTAATATATAATGTTGTCGGAAGATTTCATCACATATTTGAGAATAATAATTATTAAATACTTTTTTTCTTCTGTGAAACTTAAACAATTAAATAGTAATTTCTTTAAATCATTAATATGAAATACTTTTCTGTCAGACTTTCCCATTTTTCTAAGCAGTTTTTCCAAGCATAAAACAGGAACGTAAGTGATACACCTTTGCTATGTAACAACTTCAAATTGAATGGAGTTATCTGAGTATTTGAGCTGTGTTGTGTTGTCTGTGTGTGGTTCTTAAAGGCACAAATCAAGCATGGAGTTCTTCCTGCCTCCCATTCGTAATTGTTAAAGGTAACAATGTGCTTGTTTGGTGTTCCGACTGAGAGAGGAGTCGTTCCTGACAGTATCCCATTTGGAATTATTAGAGGTAATGATGTGCCTGGCTGTTGTTCTGACTGAGGGAAGAGTCGTTCCTGACAGTTTTGCGATGGTACGTATCTAAAGGGGAGATCCTCCTCAGAGATGCCTTATCATAGTTCCGGAGTTCTGGATGACACCCAGGTGCCAAGGATACTAGAACATGGTGGCATAGCATTCACTGTATTTCTCCAGCTCATATTTTGCTGCTTGTAGTACATTTCTAAAATTATTCTGATATTTTTTCCACATTCAAAACTGCAAAGAAATTTTACTTTGCAAGAGGGTGTTGAACACATTACAAGAGGTGTTAAACAAGTGCATCTTTGGTTCATATCGCATATTCTTGACTAAAAAACAAAAGGACAAGCTTACCAACATGGCAAGACGACACTGTGTACCAGCTTGTACCGAAGGGCACTCTCAGATGCTGAGAAATATGACTAAGAGCCTTTGGGAAGATTAATTATACTTCTGTGAGAGGAATTATCTGCCCAGAGTTCTCCTTGCATAAGGCATGCCCTGTAGGATGTCCATGGCATTCAGGATCCGGCTGAGACTCTGGCTTGTAGAAATGGTGCCATGGTTGTTTATTACTTGTATTTTACAGTGTACATTGTTTAGTGAAATATTCCTGCCATCACAAAAAAAAACACTCATTCAATCAAAGTATGTTTATAGTATTAATTGGTCAAAACTCTACGGACAACTTTTCTCTCTACCTCTCTCTCTCTCTCTCTCTCTCTCTACCTCTCTCTCTCTACCTCTCTCTCTACCTCACCCACCCCACCTACCCCACCCTCTGCCTCACCCTACCTACCACACCCTTTCTTTCTATCCATGTCGTGTTCCCATATATACCACCATCTGCCATTGGTTTGGTTTATACTATTCACCATAGCCATGTGTGTGGGTTATGCCATTGGCATCCTGACCCCCACAGGTTTAATATCTGAGGTTGGCGCCAGGCAGATTCCTGGGAGTCAGTTATGGCACTAACTTGGCACGGCTCTGTGTGAGTGCCAGCTAACAGAAGAACATGGAGACACCTCCTTACCTGTACAACCACGACAACCAGGAAGCAGACCTTTTGTTTTCTTCTATAATTTGAAACTGACACATGGTTTTTCATGGGATTAACCTTCTCAGTGGCAGGGGATTTGCTATACTTAGAAAGTTTACATATACATTGTATGTTATGATTTCCTCCCAGATATTGTGTTCATGGTTTGGTAGAATGCCTTGATGCACTCATTTGTTTTCCGAATAATTTGACAGGTTTCCTTTCTCCGAGAAGCAGTAAAATAAAATGAAAATTAAAGGGGGAAAAAAGAAGAGATTTTTCAATTCTAAACATGTTAAAGGATCCCTAAACAAAGTTTGGGCTAATTTTATTAATTTATATTAGATGGACTTATTCATATCAACTTGGATAACCAAGGTATTTTTATTAATCATTATTAATGGGTTTTTTTTAAAAACTAAATGTTATGGTCTACTGGTAGTCAGGGCCTAAATCAAGGGTTTATGTCATTTCCAGCTATAGGAAAAGCATGGCTATGCCCCGATTTAAGCAAGGACTACACTACAACCTTTCCATGAAACACATGCCAGGCTGTTATTGAGCTATATACACCACCTATATGCATCATGGGCAGAGATTCCATATTAGAATGAAACCAGCCACAATATGGTATTGGTAAATGAAAGAATATTTTATGGCAAAATCCATTTGTACCTCAGGAAAGTAATTGAATATTTAGCTGAGAACCAGCAACTGCTGCTATGATGATTAAACTGATATGGGCATTATCAATATCTGCGGAATCGATGATCAGTGATAATATACCAGCACATAACTGCACAATGAGATATGGCTTGTATATCCGAATGCATGCATACCTGTTATTATAAGTCTATTAATGAATCTACTGATTGTGGATGTTACCAAGTGCAACATTCTACTGGTCCCACCATCATGATCATGACATTGAGTCAGTAATTTCTTTACACTTTTATTACAAAATATTCTATCAATCTTTGCATGATCTCATTGTTGTTCCTTTGTCCTAATCAGAGTCTGCATGTTTGGCATCCAATAATTTTTATGTTTATGTTTAATTCTACAAATTCTGATGATATAACATTGAATTGGGTTCTTTACACTCTATAACAAAATTTCTTTCCATCACTCTTTGCGCAATCTCATGCTTGTACATTTACCCAAATCAGTTGGTGTGGTCTTCAATAGTTTGGCTACCATATGTGCAATAGTCTTTATGCTTATGTTGAATTCTGGTAATGCTGATCATGACCTCCAGTTAATTTCTTTAACACTTCTATATACATGTAACAACATTTCCTTCCATCATTCTTCGCACGATTTCATGTTCATACATTTGTCCAAATCAGATTCTGCCTGTTCCTCGGCCTGTTCCTCTCAATGTTTGGCTACCATATGTCATGAAACATGGAAGCCATCACCTTGCCATGCCAGGCAGGAGTCTGTGTGTGCTAGGAGGAAGAGGGCAGGCCAGGATGGAGGAGGGTAGGAGGATGGGGAGGGAGGGAAGGTTGAAGAACAAATGATAAGTAAATAGAAGGAATTGTTCGTGGAACTGCAGGTAAACAGATCTCCATTTTCTCACATGGCAGCCCACATCAAACATGTTTATGTTGTCGCTATGTAATACACCATTGATGAAGACCTTTACTGTGATAGGATGTGTCAATTAGGCAGTCTTGTCCTTGTGTTTGCTTGTAATTAGAAGCAATATTGTTAATTGTATCCAAAATGGTTGTAGAATTGTCTCGATCAATCAGTAAAATTGGATTATATTTTTGGTTGGGAAATGAATTTTGTTGGGTAATCAGATTGCTTTGTTATCATGCTAATAGTAGGTATTCTGGATGGTATTCAATTATCTATTACAATGGTGAGGTGGAGTTCATGTAATATATGTCACAGCCCTTATTCTTAACTGTATTGTTAGACGAATGTTAATAGCTGTCCAGTTAAAATCCCATCATGATATGGTAATATTGTTCATAACACCACCACCTACCAGTTAGGCCATCTGCATGTATCTCACTACTACGTCTAAGTTATATATCAGTACTACATCTAAGTTGTATATCTCAGTACTACATCTAAGTTTTATATCTCAGTACTACATCTAAGTTTTAAATCTCAGTACTACATTTAAGTTTTATATCTCACTACTACGTCTAAGTTATATATCAATACTACATCTAAGTTGTATATCTCAGTACTACATCTAAGTTTTATATCTCAGTACTACGTCTAAGTTTTAAATCTCAGTACTACATTTAAGTTTTATATCTCAGTACTACGTCTAAGTTTTATATCTCAGTACTACGTCTAAGTTTTAAATCTCAGTACTACTTCTAAGTTTTATGTTTGCAATGTTCTTAGCAGATCCTACCTGTCTAAACTGTTCAGAGAGGAGAACCAATGAAATAAATGAGTCGAAATAACCGAGTTGTAGATTTCCATCAATCAGGCATACAACAAGCTCCAGGTGGGCCAATTGTACCGCTTGAAAGCTACGTGATTGTATCAAATGGCGTGAAATCCATGCGATCACATCAGATGGATCGCGAAGAACATTACATTTTGTACGCCTCATGCCAAAAATCTACACAGAGTTTGCAAATCATAAAAAAACTATCATGTTTCTGATTTATTGCTGATATTTTACGGGTTTTATTGGCAAGGAAGTGTGCGGGCATTAACCAAGGCTTTGATGTTTGCATTATAAACAGCTTGCAGTGGTTTGAAGACCAGGCAGTGGCGTATAACCCACTATAACCCCAGATACATTTGCATGTCAAATGTTACGACTGTGATAACATGATAACAGGCAGATTAACCTCAGGTAATGTAATAACTGACAATTACAGTATTTGTACAGGGATTAATGCTAGACTGAAGGAAAAACTGCACATTCCTTGATCTGATCATGATCTCATACCATTTAAAGCATGCAAAAAGGTGCTTTACTTATCATGACTGTAGACAGAAGTAGTATAATCGAAGATATTATATTTAGTTATCATGGTTATAAATAATTGAAATTATTTTGCGTTAAATTGATTGAGTTATTGATTTACACCACCCAACATGCACAGTAATGTTGTAACATTTTGTTGCTATATCTAAAATATGTTTTATGCAGTCTGTGATATCACAACCTATGGTACTATAATATTAGTTTTAAAAAGCTTTTAATCATCACGTGCATGCCATCTTTTAAAAAGAAAAGGTCATTATGAATTCATGTATGATTTAGATTCTGGGTTATATTTATTAAATGGTATTTTTCTGGTTTTCAGTATGCAGTAAATATCTAATAAACATTACATGTCATAATGAAAGTAAAAACAAAAGTAATCAGAAATACATCTACAAAATGTCTTAATGTATGAAAGGAATTTTAAAATATTTCAATCTAGAAAATAACAGATAATATATAGTAGCTGTAATACATCTTTATAATCAAATTTTATTGTGATCAATAACACAACAGTACTGTACTGTACTGTACAGCACAGCACAGCACAGCACAGCACAGCACAGCACAGCACAGCACAGTTACAGCACAGCACAGTTACAGCACAGTTACAGTTACAGCACAGCACAGCTACAGTATAGTATGGTACGGTACGGTACGGTATGGTACAGTACAGTTGTACTGTACAACTGTACTGTATGGTACGGTACCGCACCGCACCGCACCGTACCGCACGGTACATACAAACCAATACAGTACAGTCTGGAAGAGTTACAATCCATTGTCTCTACAATGAAATCAACGAAGATGAAAGGAATAGACGACATAGGCGTGTAGATTAATTTGATTGTGGCTATTATGAATCATTAATGACACTTGCTTTGAACTCTTTTCACACAGTTTATGTGGTAAAGCATCAACTGTTTTACAAGCTGGAATGGGTGAAAATGAATTTAATGATCACGATAATTGTATTTTTTACGCAACATGCGTGACACTAAATAAATCGTACATGTGTACATGCTGCTGTTCATGTTAGAATTACTTGAATCACGTCAGACTAAAGATTAGTTACTTGAATCACGTCAGACTGGGTTGTTAATATTTTATGTTTCATAGCATCACCGATTTAAATCACTAGATCTGATTTAGATTTTTGTAATTTTACTATTTCGGTGTTAGTATTTTTGTTTACATATCATTTTGAAGAAAGATTTGAATTAATTTTTGTTTGCTCAATGAAAGCACCTTGCTGAAAATTCATCTCGTAAGCTATTTTCATACCCTGCTTCTCTATAATCAATGTAAAATTGACCATGGAAATGAGAAACACCAAAAAAATACACACAATAATATGGCCTTTAATTGTGTCGTAGGCTATTAACCATATTGCCATTATTCCAACCAAATTGGATTCCTAACCTAGATTCCATAAAAACATTATCAGCATTTCAGAATCTGAAGCCGAGACCAATGCTAATTTCGCTGGTGTTACAACCATGCATGCTATGGTGTACTATAATCACCACAATCTAAATCTTCAACATGTATAATTGATTGGACTATTCACTTCTTTCTTCTTCGTGATCGCTCAAGCAGAGAAGTATCCCTCCTCACTGGGTCAAACAGATGGACAACCTTAGAAATCTCAATCTGGGTTTGAACTCGGTGTGATCAGTGAACTGTACGCACCACCCACAGTCCCTTTAAGGTAAATGGCTGAAGGAGGGCGCAGTGACTACTTTCGGACAGGTCTGTGTCAACATAGAACCCCACGTGTATTTGTTCGACACCAAGTGGCCGGTGCACTTTCATACTTCCTCGCACTATAGGAAGTGGTCAGTAAATATGGCATACCGCGATATTAATGTCCCAACATTTGTCCGTGTTTACTTACGTTGCCCATATACGCGGGCTGATGCGTACAGGACAAATACGAAATGGCCGAAACCAGACACTTCTTTAGGGAGGAGGGCGGGATGAAGTTGTGTGCATTCGCTTCAAGACGTGTCTGTGTTTATTGATGTTATGGAGAATGCGTGTTGTGACATTTATTGCATGAAAATCCCTCGATATTAACAGAATATTTCAATGGAGTGAAGATGACATTCATGAATATATTACTATAATGGCATCATTTTGTAAGAGTAAAAGAAAAAATATGTCAGTTTGAGTTCATAAAAGAAAATATATTTGGTTGTAAAATGTGCATGAAATGATAAAATAATTGTAAGAAAGAAAAGTTTGGATCATACAAGCAACAGCTCTCAATCAGTATGCATTTCTATTACCTTAAAGTTACATTTGTTTTGTCTACACAAGTATATTGGGCAACAAGTTACATTTTCTCAATGTCCCTCTGGTTTTCAATATTTTCATTTTTTTATATTTTTTATCTTGTGATTTTATTAAAATAATTCAAGATATTTATAAGTAAAGAAATTAATAATTATAATACTACACTGTAGTATACAGCCAATATTAGTTGTTTCCATATTTCTAAACATTGCTAAATAGACACTGCACTCATAATTATATAACACCAATGAATAATTATAAATGAATAACACCGTACAGTCTCTAGTTATGAAGACTGTATTATATGTCCACATGGAAGATATTAACCTTCTAGTTATAGAGGCAACCACAGATGCCCTCCAGCATGGGGGCTATGATCACTCCAGCACGGAGACAGCTAAGTGTATAGATGTGTTAATTATGGCTGGATTTGTGGTAAAATATTGTAGACAGTACCTGATCAATTTGATCGATGAGTTGTTTGCTTGTTTGCTCAGCAACTTTCGAAGCTGTATTAATCTGTTTGATAGAATATTTCAGCAAGGAAACCAGAGAAGTGCTCAAACATTATGTGATACATTGTTTTGACATTAATACCCTCTGGTCAGTATTAACTGGACAGGTCATGTACTGGACATGAGTAAGCATGGCCATAATGTCCATAATTGCAATGACCATATGACTGTAGATGTCAGTGGAGCCTTTATTGCAATCAGTTGAATAACACAGACGAACATTTGACATGTTTGATCCCGCTGTGACGTAAAACAAAAATTCACTCACTTGACATGTTTGATGACTAGCAGGAGCTATAATAATACTATAATCATAATAATCATACTATAATAATAATAATCATCATCATCATCAATATTATTTAATCATCATCTTTTAATCATAAACTTTCTTAATTGTTTCTAAAATATCCTTATTTGTTATCCATATTGCCAGTGTATCGTCAACATCATCATCATGAACAACATCATCATAATCATCATCATCATGAACAACATCATCATCATGAACAACATCATAATCATCATCATGAACAACATCATAATCATCATCATGAACAACATCATCATAATCATCATCATGAACAACATCATCATCATGAACAACATCATAATCATCATCATCATGAGCAACATCATTATTATCATCAACATTATCATCATCACCACAAACATAACATAGCAAATAATTTTGTCCATTGCACTGAAAATCATGCATATGTACTTTATTTTGCTGTTGTTATATATCTCAGTATTCTAAATTTATCTTCGATAACATCCACTGTGATCTAGAATTCCGTTTTGACTAAATCTAGGATGAAACAACACATTTCCCCATAAATAGGAAAGAAGTAGGCAAATATTTCTAGGGAGTTCCATCGATTAGACGATGGACAGTCTTCCTTCTGATTCATATTATTCATAAATATTGTTGGGAATCAGATACCAAAATGATTTGATGGGTTTGATACAGTATTGAATATGTGGTTAGACATGCAATTGTGTTTGGTGAACTCAATGCTGGTTTATTCAACTAAAGATCGTATTGGTTGCTTAGCCGCTGGAAGCCAATAACTGAAAATTCTAAGAAAGTATGTTTTGTTTGTTTTGCAATGGAAATACATCCAAATCAAACCATAAAGATTGTGGATTCACATATTAATCAACCGCATATTAATTATTTAAAATAAAATAAAAATCTGAAAATATATATTTACCCGATGCCTATGGACAAGGCTGTTGATCTGACCATCAGATTGAAGGAAGGTTTTGCACAGATCTCTAGCTCCGTAATTATTTGATGGAAAATAAAGTGAATTTCTAAAGGTTAAGTAACAGCACATTACTCTTGATTCTCTGTCTTAAGATGTTTGTCAGAACGTACTCATGTTTTCAGTACATGTATAGGTTTGTAATTAATCGTGATTCATGACTACTTCGTCAATTTCTGACATCTTTCACCTTACAAATATAGTTATAATAATTTTTTTTGGTCAATTACTGATATCTAGCTTTGACCGTACAATGTTTGAATAATGACACTTTGAACAATGCACTGATTCAGATCTTGTTATCTACTTCAATAAGTTACATTAATTTTGCTGTCTCATACCTGTAGAAGACTAAAATTCTTGAACGAAACATTGTGAAGAAGATTTACATGGTATTGTTTTCAATAAGTTACGATATGTATCCAGAAATATGAATTATTAATGATTATGTATGGATGTATTCTGCATTACTCAGAGTTAACTCCCTTGGTAATAATGGCTGAAAGCAGGGTATAATATTGGGTTAATGCTGTACAGGGTAACCTCGAATGCACCGACTGAAAACACTAAGTATCAAGGATCAATTTTCTGGTTTACAAATCCACATAGATGTCAAACACACACCACTTGGAATAACAGAGTTCAAGGATATTTGTTAACCAAACCCTACTTATCAGGTTTGTCAGTATTGTACATTTTCATGGCCAATTTAACTTCATATGAAGTGAAATCCTTTACAGAAATAACAACCACCACCCCCAAAATAAGAAAACCATCCATTCCTTCTTATTTCCCCCAACACTGACAAGCGACTAATCCTACTGATTGTACTAGCTAATGCTGTCAGTTTGGCGTTTCATAAATGTCGTATGTGAAGTGGTCAGAGCCATGTCTCTGTGACAAAGCTTCCATTGTGGCAAGTACACAAGGTATCAATCAAGTCTGTGCCAAATGATCGCCTTTCATAAGCTGAGATTATAGCCTTGCACCTACCCATCCCTCCTCTCGCGACCCAAGTCTATTGTCCAAGTGGTCAGGAAAAACCCCATGAGTCACGTGCTCATACAAACGTCTTCTCCATCTTTCCAAAATTCTGGATCAGGGAAAGGTATAATTACGAACAAAGCCTATTCTGACTTTACGTCTCGGTTCCAGAGTCACGATTCTTTCACGGTTCCTTGTTGCTTTTCTTCACCGGATCATGTGTTGGGCGAAGGCATGGTTAAGTATGGGTAAAGAGGGCTTGGGCCGATTAGGACCCAATTGGGTCTGCAATTGCTTGACCTCTGTGGTGAAGAGCGATAGGCACTGGTCAATGCTTCGGTCATAATGGTATCACTTTGACCACTGGATTCGATGGCCAATGGACAAGGCTCTGTCAATATGGACAAGTGGTATTTATGCCCTGTCTGAAAGCATGTTATTCCATGACAATTTGGATAGTATTGGAAAAGGGATCAAAAGATCTGGAAAGATTTGAATGTGTCAGAGTTCAGTGCATGTGTCACATTGTTGGACACATGAAAGATCAATCCATATAGCTAATAATGACCAGAGATAAAGGACGGGAGGAAATTAAGAGAATTATTGAATTTTTATTGTCGTTGGTCAACATGGTCAAACTTACATGGCATGGAACCTAAAATGTTTCATGAAACCTTTTGCAGTGAATTTGAAGATTACTTTTAGTTATTTTGAGTTGATTTATGTTCCCTGTTTTCCACGTTAACTAGAAATTCCTACTTGTTCGTTTGTATTAACTATGTCAAATCCCACAGTTAATACAAATTATATTCCTGAATTTATTAAACGAGTTGGCAAAACTGATATTATGCAAGGCTCTGCTGAGCATAATGTCATTTTTGCTAACGAGTTTAATACATTCAGTAATATATGTGAGATTCTATTTACTAGTATCACATTACTGTAGAAACTATTATAATATTGATGGTCAGTCACAAACACTATACAGTTTACAGATTCATACAGTTTGCACATCGTTTTTTCTGTTCATATCTTGATGAATGTAAAAAATATTGCAGTCAATCCTTAATTGAAGAAATCTTTCAACTTTATATTCGACAAATTAAGCCCCAAGAAAAGCTCTAAAAGCGGTCCAAAAAGGCTTTGATATTGCGCATGAATACTATCATAAAAATCTATTGTGTTATTGCACTAGTGAACATATTTATATTTATAGCATGGATTTATTGCACTCCCAAACTCCTATGTTATGTGATAATATGAGTTTTACAAGAACATATACAGTATATAATAACAGGTATATTCCACAGTAGCCATAGTAACATCCTGGAAGTCTTCATGCCATTCACTACCATGACAACAGCGTCTATGGTTAGCGTCAAATTGAAGGAGATAGAAATGATTTCTCGAGCATGCAGTAATCCTTACGACAACTCTACCTAACACATCTAATGGACTAGCTCTGTCTAGTGACAAACTACAGCATTTGCCCATGTATGTATATATACTATTAGATTCCTGTCGTCAATTGGCACTAAGCATGCCCGCTGAGTGAAAGTTATTGTGGTCATGATGGCGGTATCGACATTGACTATTTGCTGTGTTTTGGTTGACAGTGTTATTGGCTTTGGCTGACCATGTTAGCCTGAGGTAATTGTTAGATGTTGACTGCCAACTGGACATTATGTGCTCGCTTACAGGTCAAGCTGATACTTCTGGGTTCTATGTCTGGATGTCTGGATGTTGTGGTCATTCTGGTCTGGCCATTGTGGACTGTGGTCAATCTGGTCTGGACAGTGTGGTCATTCTAGCTGCATGCCTCAACACTGGGGGCCATGGCAGGAATGATTTTCTTTATGTGATATGATTCTAGATAATTCAAAGTAGTAGAAATAATAGATATGACTTAAATAGGAGCTTGCATATATTTTCTGCTGTAAGCCATAATATAAGTGAAAGAATCTTGAAAGTGGCACTAAACTCCAATTCAAAAATAAAATACAATAAAATTTACAAAATAATACGATACGATACGATACGGTACGGTACGGTACGGTACGGTACGGTACAGTACGGTACGGTATTATACGATCAATAAAATACAATACAATTATATGACATGATTGATATGCTATGCTATGCTATGCAATGATATGATGTGATATGATATGACATGATATGTTATCAATGTAATGTAATGTAATGTAAAATACATTTAATATAGTGACTTCTATAGTGACTTTGGCATCAACAGTTGCAGTTTAACTCTCTTCCTCAAGAGACTGCTTCATAAGCACCATGATGACGATTTTATTATCTACATCTACAAGATTGGTCCGTGTCAGTTTCTGAGTGAAAGATTATGGATGCAATGTTTGTATACCAAGGAAGTACAGTTGTATATATTTACCACCTATATCAACTTGGCCCCGAGATTACAAAACTTTTTCGAGTATGATTTCATGCTCAACTCAATGTTTTGTTCACAAATCCTCATATAAAATTTGAGCTTGTGCATGGAATCCTCAGAAGGTTTCGTAATCCCAGGGACAGGTCTTCAAATGTTTCACAACATGATCTCACATTATAGCAGGAAATGATTTACACTCAGACTACACAGGTAATACCCTTTTTTTAAACACAGGCCTGCGTATCATTTCTTTAAGTTTTCATATCCACTATGAGATAATAGCGCTCTTGTGATTGCACGATCCCCATGTATAAGAGATCGCTACAAGAGTGCTTATGGCCCCAGAGTAGATATGAGAGAGCTTCGTGAAATGATACCCTGGGCTCTTTCCATAAAACCTAGTTACTGCAGGTTTGCACCTTAGTGTATGCAGGCAACACTATCTCTGAAATAGGACGTGGAAACAGCATAAGGCTCCAAATGAAGGAAGCTACATGTACAACGAGGCAAACTATGCTGATCACACACAGTGCTATAGAGTTGGATGATTTATACAGAAAACGGCCATATGGAGACCTACAATACCCTAATAGAAAACCAATACCCCTATTTGAAGTTGTGTTTATTCAGTGTGTACTTGATGCCTTCTCATTGAAAAAAAAATGACCTAGCAGCCTCTCCACAAGGCCCAGAAGACATCCTCTAGGTCACAGGTCAAATAGAACAAGGGTCATTTCCTGTCTTTTATCTTCACTACAAAAACCATGAAATTGGGTATTTGCTCTATTCTATTTTTCATCAAAATATTATGAATTTTTGCTCTCACTATTCGATCAAATAATATTAGTAACATACAGTGATATTAGTTTTAATGTATTGTTGTTAAAGATTTTATAAATTTTCCAGATTTTTGTTTGTTTGTCATTTTTTGTAAAAGACAGACATTTTAGATATTCCTAGTTCAGAATGTTCATCTTCATCCATGTTTCCAACACGAATGTGTACAGTGTCATTGTAAATGTTGCACTTGCTTTTAAAGTAACCATACCAACATAATGTGTTTTTTTTTTATCAACTTCTATGTAGACCTGAAGACTTCATACTTTTAAGTAGAGACATGGGAACCTCAAAGGATTTTGTAAAGTTGAGTTGCTATAAACATGATGAAGTAGCTAATGGAGACTACTCCCATTGCAGTCAATATACTGAAGTATAGATTGGAGAGCTGACATTGCGCAATAGTGCGCAAAATGCATGAAATTATTGATCAGTTGATTATTGCATAATATTTATACTTTTATTGAAGTTTACCATGCTTATGTTACTTTTCCATATTTATATTGTGTAATATTTAGATTCCAACTCATTGTACATGTTGTAAATATTTAATTTATATATTAATGTTATATTAATTTTTATATATTTCCCGACTGTTTAATTTTATTACATTAATCAAGGATAACAGTTTAATTTAATAATATGTTTTTTTAAATCTCGACCGGACAATAATCATTTTATAATATCAATTGATCATGATTGTATATTTCCAAGTTATTGATTATGTATGGTCAAAGTACAACTCGACTAGCTCAGAAAGTGAAGACACTATTTCTCTCAGCACAATCAGAACTGAAGTAGATGTTTAGCTTCTGGTCCGACTTCTATTTTTATAGGTTTCGTTAGAAGTTAACAGATTTCTGACTTTGCTATGTATTATGTGCAGCAAGGAAAGTTGGGTGTTCTGTTAGGTATCATGGCCGTCCTAGGACACCTAAAGTGGATGCTAAAAAATAAACCAGGACACCCGAGGTGAAAGTGTCCTGCCAGGATCCTGTTAGGATTTTGTTAGGATCCTGGAACAGGACACCTAACTTTGTTGTTGTTACTGTGATGCCATGGACAGTCTTAGTTACTAAACCCGGACCGTCATGTTATCTACCATAAATAAATGTGTTTAGGAAAGTAGTATCTGTCCCTGTGTACAGTTCTACCACCCCATCTGTTTGATCATAATTGATCAGGGCTGGCTTCAATGAAGAGTATCTTCAATGTGAAGGTCATGTACATCCAATTCTGGTGGTACATTACTTTCAGTCTGATTGAGAGAGACAGGACAGAGAGCATCCATATTGAGATATGCTGTGGACATGTAGGGTAAATGGCTTTCCGTGTGAAGACTCGTTCAAGTACGTGGTTATGTCTCTCTGAAACCTAATTCTACAACATTTATCCATTAATTACTTATCTCTGTGATCACCTGGTGATCATGGCGATGCTTCACTAATTGGTCGACGTTGTGGATGCTGTCATTTAATGCAGAATCTTGAGAAGACGGAAATATGAATTTTCATGTTGTCGTTACCATGGTTACCACACCTGGTATTAAAGGGATTTTTTTTCCGGTAATTGATTTTAAAATGAACTGGATGATGTTCTATACATAGCCTACATGGTTAATTGTTCAATCTCTAGTCGATAATGGTTTCCAAACTGGATATTTCTCCCAGTAACCCAAGCCAGATCTTTGGAAATTACCCTGTATTGGTATGAATCGATAAGATTTAATGAGACTGGAAAAGTTTGTTTTTTCTTGACTGGATGAAATGTCAACTGAGAGTTGTTTTGTCCAACACATGTACACACACTTTGACCATGGTCATCCTGGCCACGGGAGCTGTCGTTATGAAAATACAAACTACGGTGGTTACCCTCCGAGACGAGCTCATTGGCTGACACGCTTTGAAAACCGTCCCGTGAACTTCATTATGCTCATACGTGAACCAGCTATTCTATAGAGCCGGGGTATGGGGCTTCTTTACCGCTCTGCCACTGTTTGTTCAGTGAGTGTTTAGCCGACCAAATAAGGTGTAATTGATCTGGTAGTATGTGTAGGGGGCTGTCTGGGCTTACAATGGACCACTCAACAGAACTGTACCTGGTTTTTACACCCGGCCTCACACAAAACGTTTAATGGGTCTTCGACAGACATCCCTCACTTGTTCAATGAATGATTGTTACTGTGTATGTACTGTAACTGCTGTCACTATTAGTGTGTGGTCAGAGAGGGGAATAGTTGTGCTGGGTGCAGGACTGACAGCAGACTGTGCAAGTCTCTGGAAAGCACATGGAGGTCCTTCAGCTATTGCTCTACTCTCCCTGCCTTGCTGTACACAGTCTTGCATTACATTTAGTGTTGCTGTACAGTCTCACAGCCTTGCTATATTAACTGTACATATACTACCATCAAAATTTAAGGGAACGATGATATTGATATATTTATAGTACTTTCAAATGCGGACACATAAAGTGGTATATATATATAAATTAATTGTAATTAAATTTACAATACATGCGAGAAAATGCACGGCAATACTAATCTGGCACTTGCTTGCACCTGTCTCTTTGGGTTATGTAATGGTTGGACTTATCAGTCACCTCTCTTTGAACGAAAACAAATGTAATATAATTATGTGTTCCCTTATTTATTTATGGTAGTATATGTAGTCTTGCTGTTATTGTTTGAGTGCCACCTTGCTCAGTGTACATACAGCCTTGCTGTACAATCTTTGATATTGTAACTATACATAGTTTTGCTGTTATCAGTCCCACCTTGCTCAGTGTATAGTCTTGCTGTTATAGCCCCATCTTGCTCAGCGTACAAAGTCTTGCTGTACACAGTTTCATTGTACAAAGTGTTGTCATATATGGTCTCAATGTACCGTCTAGAATTCAGCCTTGTGGTAGTATCACTATGTATATAGTCCTGCTGTACAGTCTCAGAGTCTTAATGTACAAGCTAGCATTCAGTCTTGTGGTACTCTCACTGTATACAGTCTTGCTATACAGTCTCAGAGTCGTAATGTACAAGCTAGCATTCAAGTCCTGTGGTACTCTCACTATATACCGGCTTGCTCATAGTCTTAATGTACAGTCTAGCATTTAATCTTGTGGTACTCAAACAATATAGTCTTGCTATGTAGTCTCACTGACAGTTGAGTACAGTTTCACTGTCAGTGTTGCTGTACAACATCTAACAGTACACAGTCTTATGGTACACAACTCTCCCTATATAGGTTCACTAGATGAGCTGTCTCCATAGATCAGTGCCAGATTACGACCAATTGATAGGCAACTAAGTGAACTCGGATCACCTCTCGATCGCCAGACCTTGGATGTCTTGCATTATCAGCCCGTGGTCCGATCAATTAGCAATATGTGGCTATTGGATATGAATCAGAATCATTTTCAGCTTTGGAGAATGTTGTGTACATTAGCCTGATTACTTTACAGAAGAATACATAATGTTGTCCATTTATGACAGAACTGTGAGCCTTGTCTATCCTTGTACTTGTTTATTGGATTTTTGTCAGGTTGATACATTGGAGTGGAAATATCATATACCAGGATTATTACCTTTTTCCTGATTGGTTAAAACAAGATGCTCCTTCTTCCGAGTGGCTAAAACTAAAAGCTATTGCCCAGACAAATCATTATATATATTAACAATGCTAAAATGCACCTGAGCATATTTAAACTCCATTTGTATATTATCATTGGGGGCCTACATATCAGTTCTTCTCACCAGAGTGGACCAGTGCAATATGTTTCACTTGCCAATTATCCCATTTACAATGGACTAATCCTGTGTATAGAAATACAGATTGTATCAGTACCTTAATGTGATATGCATTCTATCACTCATCTAGTTTTGGGATTATTTCCATTGTATTGTGCTACTGATTATGCTACTTCCATCAAGATATGGATTCATATCACCACTTAAAAAGTATATTGTTGAGTATCATTGTGGGGCAAATAGTAGATACAATAGTGTCTTTGTACTCTGAACTATGATGAGCATTGCTTGGAATTACCTAATAATAACAGTATATTATATATTGCTGATTTGACTACAACTTTTAGCTATGAGATTATTATTCCAAATTATTTTTTTAAACGATAGTACATCTATCTACAGATTTATTTTTTTTTAAGCTAAATTCCTTAATTTTCTATAATTTAACATTCTAATTTACTATTTGAAATAGCAATACCACGAACTACCTCATCTGAACATGTTGGGTGATTATTAAGTTATTAAAGTTTATTTGCCGTGTTTACCAAACATGCCAAGATTATATTGATGTTATATATTATGGCAGCATATTGTTTACTGTATCGTAACTGTTGAAATATATAAAAAAGAAGTTTTGATAGGTGCTCAGTTTGCATATGTGCATGATGATGGTGCAACTGTGTTAAGACAAGATTCAATGCCTGTGTAACACAACTGCTGAAGGCGGAGGCATCCAATTAGAAAACCAAAGGGCATAAAACATTTTCTGTGTTGTAGATGAAGAAATTTAACAGGAAGTAAACTGTAGGCAACGACTGAAGGCTGAATTTTTTTTTTTTTTAAGTGGTGTTTAGAGCCACTTTCAAGAGTCTTTCACTTATATCACGGCTTGGCTCCGAAGTCCAAACGTTATACCATTGTGCGACCACCAGCATCTCCAATTAGAAAACCAAAGGGCATCAAACATTTTCTGTGTTGTAGATGAAGAAATTTAACAGGAAGTAAAGTGTAGGCAACCACTGAAGGCTGAATTTAAAATAATAATTTAATTGGTGTTTAGAGCCACTTTCAAGAGTCTTTCACTTATATCACGGCTTGGCTCCGAAGTCCAAATGTTATACCATTGCGCCACCACCAGTATCTCCAATTAGAAAACCAAAGGGCGTGGAACATTTTCTGTGGTGTAGATGAAGAAATCTATCAGGAAGTAAAGTGTAGGAGCATTCCTGGGTGTCAGGGCGTGTGGAGGGGACGTGGAGAAGTAGAGAAGTGTTGGTGGAAGTGATGACAAGGTTCTCAGAGCTGCTGATAGCTACAATTGCCTGATGAATCTGCTGTTGTCAGAACTCTGTGGTTGGTGGAGGACCTGACATAACCCAGCATCTGTGCAGCGACAAGCGATAACATTAGAAATCTCATAGATAATCACAGATTTAATTACAGAGAAAATTAAGATCATCCCTTTATCTACATGACCGAGCTTTAAGTGAAGGAATTTTGAAGCGGCACTAAAGCGCAATTCGAAATACAGGGCTCAATTTAGCGATTCATTTGGGAGCCGTGGCGACCTAATTTTGCATTTGGCGATGAATATATCACTTATTATAAGTGTTTCTGGATTTGCAGGAGCCAAATGGATCCTTGGAAAATTTTTTAACTTTGAGGTCTGAAATAAAATTTTATTATATATTTACAAAAATACCTAGCCATTGTCAGGATAATATTAATTTCTATCGATTTTGACCCTAATTTGGCTTCATCCTGTTTCAATTGGGACCATTGGGACCATTGGTATGGTAAATGGAGAAATGTTACCACAAATAAAGTGATTATACCTCAAGTAACATGATGGTACCACATCTTGGGTAACGTTACTACAAATAGTGATGTTACCAAAGAAAAATTGATGTTACCACAAGTAAAATGGTAATGCCACAAATAAAATGATGATATCACATCTTGGATGATGCCACTACAAATAGTGATGTTATCACAGATAAATGTTACCAGAGTTATAGACAAACTATTGTCATAATGGATAAAGGTAAATAATTTGAATATAAATTCTACTGATTGGCATTATTTTGATATGAAAAGAGTCCCTGGAAATAATATCTATGCTTAACCGTTGGTGGCAGATATATTGAATAGGACTATCGTTTACATAAGATGCAGGCCTGTTGCATAGACTACCACAGATACAACGATGTTACATTACCACATCTAGTAATTTTACCACAAATGTTACCACATATATAATTATGCTACTATGGATTGACGTCTAGTAATGTTTTTTTGTGTGTTTTTTGTGTTTTGTTTTTTTAATTGGGGTTTAGAGTCGCTTTCAAGATTATTTCACTTTTATCACGGCTTAGGGCAGGAGGAAACCCAAAACATCTGTAGTGCTGAAAGTTGCAGTAAACCTGCGAACACTGGCTGGTACTGAACAAGGATGATAACTGCATTGCCAGAAATCGTTATTTTACCAAAGATAATGATGCTACCAAAGATGGATGCTACCACAGATAGAGTGACATTACCTTATGACAAATACTATTATTTTTCTGGCCTTACTAAGTAGTAATCTGATGATACCTACATTGTAGTGACTACCAGACTGATACCAAGCTCTTCACAAGCTCTCGTCAACAGACAATGTCTCAAGAACCAACGTCTCCCAATGTTTTCCACAGCGCTTGTTGAGTGTCTGTGTATCTCCTTACCCATGTGTAAAAAGACCTTCTGGAAATATTATGAAAGAAATGTAATCCTATGTTCTGGACCATTTCCCACTGAAAGGAAGATTGCCGGAAGAACAGCATGGTTCAGATTCACTGGATGCCTCTAATGTATGGAGTTGTGGCTCTCGGCTTCGGGAACATCTTAGCTCAGTTGTATTCGGGCTGAGTTATGCTGTAGTTTGTTGAAGGGAGGGAATGAGAATGAATGGGGGTTGAGAAAAAACATTGCTTAAAAGAAGATGTGACTAGAAATTGAGTGATTTTGTGAATATTTTGTTTTACATTGTCTACATGATCATCTTGTTATGTGGAGCGACATTAATATAGGATGCCATAATCCTGTTTGTCAATCCTTTCACTTGATGCATAGTTATTCATATCTTTAATGAGAATAAATATTGTTTAATCATATGAATGGAAAAAGGTTATTATTTGTGTATTTGTTTTTCATTATTTTTTAAAATCAATTTTACAATTTTCCAAATTACCCTTTTTGCATGACTATTGCTCTCATCGCGTGCTCAGTATCGAGTTCTCGATAGTTATATGGGTGTAATTTGTAGGTATTCATCCTTTTCTATTGTCAGCATCAGCAATTGTTCCCAGATCTTATGGTAACACAGATTTGTGTATATGCTTCTCTAACCATAAACAGAATACCACCAGACCAGAGATACTGTTGAAAGCGGCATTAACGTCCAAGCCACTTGCTTCCTCACTTTGTTTGGAACCGTTGACATACGGCTTCAATTTATGGATGCTCTTAAAATATATAAGAAGTAAAAATAAAGTAGCTTTATGAGTGCAGCTGAGGGCTATTAAAACACATTTTGGACCTAAGAACATCCATATCCACAATGTACCTTGTTACTCTGGTACAAGTGTGCTTTGGTGCTCTGATGTATACTGTTACTCTGGTACACTGTACATTGTTACTTGGTTACTCTGGTATACTGTTACTCTGATCATCGCTTACAGGCGAAATATACCTGTAGTGAGGTAAAGCATTCCATCAATCAATATTCTGGTGACTCTGGTACATTGTTACTCTCGGCTAATGTTAACGTGATACTGTGGTACACTGTTTCTATGGTTATTTCCTAATACTGTTATTCTGGTATCATGGTGCAAACTCAACTCTTACTCTATAGTGTACTCTGGTACACTCGTTGATACCTGGCTACTCTGGTACACTGGCTACTCAACTATATGTTATTTTTGTACCATGATGTAATCCATGTTAACCGTTACTCTGATAACACTTAATCTGATAAGTACTCTGGTGTATTTTGACTCATGGTTACCTTGTTAACCTGGTACATTGTACAAGTTCGCTATGGTAATCTGTTACCTGGTTACTCTGGTACACTGTTACTCTGATGGACACTGGTACTCTGATGCACAATGTTACTCTGATACTATGATGCACACTGGTATTCTGATTCCCTGGTGCACAATGTTACTCTGATGCCATGATGCACACTGGTATTCCGATTCCCTGGTGCACAATTTTACTCTGATGCCATGATGCACACTGGTACTCTGATGTGCTGATGCACAATGCTACTCCAATGCCCTAATGCACACTGGTATCCCTTTATTAAAGGAAGAAATTCATTGTATCCATCTCCATTACCACTAATACCAGTGATTAAAACAACATGTTAGTGGTCTCATGATGCCACAAGATGTTTTCTGATAAACTGATTTACTTGAAATTAGTTGTCAATATGCCAGTATGTCTTAGCATAAAAAACACTCACTCACAATGCACCTGGAAAAGATTACAGTGGCACATATTTTTTTCCACCAGATGTATTTGTTACATGTCTGGGTTTTGTTACTTCTTGACATTAAAAATATGGTGCTGCTGACCTAATGACATTATTAAGTTTCAAGTTCAACATAATAAAGAAGACATTCAGAAAACATTTGTAGTAATTCTTTGAATGGTGCTTGAGGCAATTGTTTTACTACATGATATTTCATATGAACCATTTACAATCATAGATGCACTATTTATATTCTATGAGACATTTCAAAATTATAATGATTAAATAATGAAGAGTGGAGTTATTAGTGCAACATACCACAAACATGAAAATTTAAGGTTCAAATCCAATTTAGGTTCTAGTAGGTTTTTTTATTATTTTTACTTTGTGTAAAACATTTCAGCAATTAGAAAAGTCAGTGTCAGTATATTTATAACATAGACAAGAAAATAATTTATATTGCTTGTTGCATATGGGCGAAATATACCCGCAGCAATGTAAAACATTAAATCAATCAATCAATTGATCGTAGTTTTCTTTTCATCCTTGGTTCATGTATACCAACCATGGCTCATGAACCTTTCTGTAGAACATTGTTATTTCAGGTTCTCCTCCTAATATGAACATGTCATGTAGATTTCATGAACCTACTACTGAAAGACCATTTACACCACAACTTTTTCACTTACCCACTCACGTCAAGAGCTAGTTGTTTTTTATTTCTAGAATATTATGCCCACCTGAATATACCGAATTTCAGAATTAGGCAATTTTATGCCCACCTGAGTGAAATATTGCAAGAACAAACAGCAGGGTGAACTTGAACTCATTGAAATAATATGGAAGCTTGAAATTCCACCCCAAACTTGCAGCTCTCAAGTAAAATAATCGGGGTTCATGTAACAAACAATTAATCACAGCTTCAACAGTTTAAGATAATACCGTCTTTTTTTTCTCCAGTTCTCCCCATTCTTTAAATTTCCTACTGAGATTCTTCAAGGAATGCTTCTTATCAAGTTTATCAGTTTATAAATAACAACCAATGCAAGAATAACACCAGGACTGCTCCCTTGGACTGGTTTTTCTCTGTAGTGTGAACGTGTTGATGTGGTACTTAGTGTGATTCGTGGAAGGTAAGAGTTGTCACTTTGCATCTTGGCTATCTTGGCCAGTGATCAACATTCAAGTTAATACTTATTAAAATATATCTGGTGTCTGACTGGGTGGTTTATTTTTAGGTTAGGCAGCAGTCTAGACCACGAGGTTATGATTAGATAATTAATGCCAAAGTGGCATTCACCTTTTTTCCCCATACTATGTCAGACCAATTTTGATTACTCGTTTTATAGATTTTTTTCAAATTTGTTGAAATATCAAAATGTCAGAGGATTCTATTTTTATATCATTCTCTTATCATCAGCTTATCATGGTTGTTTCATTTGAATTATTTTCATAAATTTTTTCGATATGATATATATTTAATGTGTGTTTGTATTTATCGTGATATTTGTAGAAACAGGCTTGGACTAAATTAACCTGCCCTGAAATCTGCTATAAATGTGTATATCTTCCCATACCAGATGTGCTCTGAATTCTAATGTGTGATAAATTAACCAGATGTTCTTCAAATCCTCCTGGGATGTTCCACATTATCCTCCTACAGTATCCAGTATTTATTTAAATGCAACCTTACAACACCTTCTGTACGTTAAACGTTTTACAATATGTTTTCTCAAATCTGAAACTCAACAGAATCAGAAACACGACTGAGGATCCGATGTCTTATTACCACCAGGGTTAATGCTCCCGCAATGGCAACCCTGGATTCATGATGGTAGACAGGTGCAGGAGCCTGGGACAAGTCTATTCACAAACACCATTTGTACATCCAGGAAAGCTATTAGAGCAAAGCGATATGACTGAGTCGCAACCAAGGCACATGGTGATTTGCAAGGTAGAGGCTTGAAGCATGCTGATTGTTTATCAGTTTAGCTGCACAAGTAGGATCCCAGTTCCTATTCCTTTGTGTACAGTGCTTCCAGCCTCGCTCCCAGAAATAGCCGTTTGTGCTTGCTGTTTCTTCTCACCGATTTCGGTGGTTATCAGAAACATATCGTGTTTGAGACATACAAGGACCAATTTGGATTAATACAAGCTACACAAATGGTTTTACATCCATATTTCTTTTAATTTTGGAGCGAGAACCATTGTTTATGCATTTTGTTGCCGTCTCAATGACTGATGCATTGATAAAATTGACTGCGAGGGATAAAATATCTGCTTCCATGATGGAATTCAGCTGCCATTTATTTGATTCCCATGAAATTATTCCTTCTCACCTTCTATCTAATAGTTTTGACTATGTTGATTTGATTTCTTGAACAATACTTTTTGATAAAAGCAAACCTGTTCGCTAAAATAGGAATGATGAATTCAGTTACGTAAGATGAGTTTATAGAATAAGTATTAAATGTTACGCTGAGTGACATATACACAAAATCATTTTTCATATAATCTGTTGCCATTGTTATCATTTAGTATAATACACAATTTTCCAATAATGTAAAAAGTTGACTATTCTTCACACTATTTACATGATTCAGATCAACTGTCACACCCATTAATGAATGATCGTTGTAAGGATATTATGTTACTTAATATCTATCAATGCTTTATGAAACATTGCCTCTACACATAGCAGATGGTGTCAATAAACCATGTAGCATGTTTAGAGTTTTATACAAAGTTAGATTTGGTTTATGCAAAAGGATTCATTAATACATCAATATGCTAATGTTTGTTTGGAATCATTGGTACACAGTTCTGTTGGAATCATTGGAACTTCTGTCAGAATCATTAACACACTGTTCTATTTATTGTTCCACTGTTCTGTTGGAATCTTTGGCACACTATTCTGCTGGCATCATTGGTATACTGTTCTGTTGGAATTATTGGAACACTGTTCTGTTGGAATCATTGGCACACTCAATCAGCATGGTGAAGAACATGCAAAGCCATCAGTATATACATGACTCATTTCAATTTGATTCTAGTTTATTTCTGAAGTGGCAGATAAACCTGATGATTAGTCATGTTCATGGCTGTCTACTGTATACACATGCTAAAGGGTGGATGCTGTACATATGCTACTGGGTGGACGTTCCACACCAGCAATGTACAGGATGGCCACGGAGGTTATCAGCTCATGTTCTGTCAGACATGCAAGACATGCACAGAACATGTACATCTAGTGTACATACACACAGCCACAGGTGGGACGTAAACTACAGGTGTTGCTGGTGACCTTTGACCCCCTGGTGTGTCACATTGATTCGTCATTGCACATTAAGCTTGTCGGATGTCAAAGAAAGCAATTGCTTTGTTTGGTGACACAAGATTTAATGCATCACATGTACTTGTAAACATCATCAATTGCTGTGTCGGACTTTGTTCAGTGGACTTGGAATATGCCTGTGAATGAAGATGAAATTTAATAATAAATGATAATAATAATAATGTGTGTATTTAGTACGTGCTAAATTCATTCTCAAGAGCATGATAAAAGCGCTGCGTATTATTACATCAGTAAGTAATATCGGGGCAGGTGCTAGCGCAATGGTAGAACGTTGGACTTTGGAGTCAAATGTTCTGGATTCGAATCCCGCCTCGGGCGCCTGGCATCAACGTTTGCAATAGTTACATTTCTGATGCGATATTGATAGGATGCGCAGTCTCTACTGTGGCAATGCAGATATCATCCTTTGTCTGTCAGTACCAGCTGGCGCTAACATGTTTACTGCAACATTCAGCGCTTCAAGCTACAGTCTGACAAGCCTTGATATAAGTGAAAGAATCTTGAAAATGGATCTAAACCACAATTTAAAAAAATATCCTAGAACTATGTCATTAATGTATATTTGTACCTTATATGCCGAGGTTCTCAGCCTGAGTGCATAAAGGTTCTGTTCTGGTCTGTTATGAGAGAGAATGGGTTCAGTACTGATTCCATTTCAAAATGAAAATTGTGAATCATGGGTTTAGAAATATCTTGGACTATTCCTGTATATCTTAATAGCTTCATCATACTATCTTGTTCAGGGTGATACAAACCGGATGCTACAACTGAAAGAACCTCAGATACAATCTTGCACATCTACTTCGTATGTAGCAACCTGGGTTTTGTTTTGATCACCACCTGATAATATCTGCTACTTAGTGAGGCTCAAAGGAGAGAGAACTCATCCACAACACTTGACACCTATCGTACTTCCTGATTACCTGGCACAACTGTTGCTAATTAAGTCTGACACATTCCAGGTAATCCCCCCTAAATGAGCAATGCTCCAAGCTAACCATATCACTTTTCACGTTCCCCTTTCCAAATCGACATGAAAGAGCTTGCACCTTGTAGCGCAGATGGCTAATTGTGTTACCTATATCAAGCATAAGTTTGTCAATGTTCACCATGAGGTTTTTTCCCTGTTAATCATGTTACCTGTTCGGTGTTTTCAAAACATGTTTAACCGGTCATGACTCAGACAAGGATCAATGGTGTGTGATGGTGGCCAACAGGGTGATGTTTTGAGCCATATCCTTTTACCATTGCTAATGAAAATTCTGAATATCCACAGTTTATTCCTGTTCTCTGTTTATACATGTATATCTGGCATAACTCAACTTTTTAATATATGTCATAATAAACTAATCCTTAGTTCTGTATAACTGTGTACACTGCTAGCACAGTTTGAGAAGTTAAAGCAAATAGCAGCCATACTAGAAACATGTTGTGGTTGCTCGCGATGTTTTTAATCACTGGTCATGCTTATAGTCATTATGGTCAGTTTCCTCACAAATGGTCACACAGGTATCAACATACCCTCTGCAGATATATGTGATGCCTATCTTGTCACAATTCTTGTACTTCTTTCTAAAATGGATACACATTTCTGATGTGCCAAATCCATGCTGAAGAGTAAAGTCATTACTTCCATCAATAGACGCCTGGTATGCACTTACTTTCCCTCACTGGAGCGTATAGATCCCAAGCTCTAAGAGATTCACATTTCAATCTCATCCTACCGGGTACCCATCATCATGTATGGGTGAAAGATTCTTTCTGTGAATTTAACAAATTCTTGTTCACCAATTTCCCAAAGGCACATTTGAGCAGATATTCTGGTTATTTGCACTATATAAATGTGTTAAATCATAATAATAATAATAATAATAATAATAATAATACCTACTAGGTAGCCATTTTACTGCCGAATGGAGGCATTTTCGAACCAAGATACTTGCTTTTTCAATATACTTTCACTTTTGTTTTATAACAGGATTTCTTGTGTTGCAGATTACATGGATGGTGCTGATTGTGGTGACAGAAAGCACTTGGGAGGAGCGACAGTGTATTCACATTCTAGGAGTGATACCAGTTACTATAGTGTCGACCTGGAGTGTCGGATGACCTTCATTGCCGAGAATGACGACTGGAGGTTAATGTTGCGCATTCTAGACTTGGATATACCTGATAGGACAGACAATGGGATTTGCAACGATGCTTTATATGTGTACGATGATAGTGATATTTATACAAGAGCCATGGTGAGTATAGACGGTTAGCAGTAGATGAACAATTTGATATATGATGACAAAAGTTGGAACAGCTGCTCTACTATAGTTTTACTTCAGTTGTTGATAATTCCAACAGGTAGAAATAGAAAATATGTGCAAGTATTATTTCAGTTTTATGAATAAGTAGAAATAGAAGAAAAAATATACAAATATAATTTAAGTTTCATAATCTTGATGCCTTGATGCTTATTGGCGAAATATTCTGCAATGATGTAAAGTAATAAATCAATCAATAAATCAATCAATCAATCAATAAATCAATCAATCAATCAATCAATCAATAAAGCAATAATAACTTTGAGGACAAAGAACCACGGACACTCTTGGTTGATATTATAATGACAGCCCGAGTCTTGGGGCAGCTCTGTGGTAGATTGTCGGACTGCAGAGCTAAATATCCTGAGTTTGAATCCACAACAGGATCCCAAATCATGTTTTCAACATGATCATGATAGTATGTGCTGTCTGTACCAGTCTCAAAGCAGTTGTCATCCTTAGTTCTTCAGTACCATCCAGTGCTTGCAGGTTTATGCAAGACTCTCGGCTATAGGCATTTCACGTTTCATCTTGCTGTAAATGGGCACGCCGTGATATGAGCAAAATAGTCTTGATCAGTTAGACATTAATATTGTACATTGTCTCGTACAGCTATGTAATATAGCATAGTGCATGTCAAAGTGTACTGATGACTATCTTATTTAAGTCAACAGTGATCATAGCCGTGACGTGTCAAATTCCCATGCATGAAAGGTTCATTTCAACATGCCCAATATCCATAGCTACAATAACACTGCAATACATAGTGGTAGCTTTCAGCATGTTTCCAGTTCCAGAATCTAATGGACAAATATGATCTTCATCGTCGCACTTTCATCACACGCATTGAAATGTATTTTACTAGCAAACCTCATTCAGTTTTCTTTTCATTGAACCCTAAAAAAATCCACATAGTTTCTCTTCGGTTTGTTTGGTTTTAACATTAAATGATGTGTTTGTTTGTACACTCTTTCCATGTCCACTAGGGTATTTACTCAGTTCGCATGACGATTTCCATGCAATCAAGTATGGAAATTCTCACTAAATCATCGAGATCATTATCCCTGCAAGTTTCAAATTTATTGGCATGTCTTCCTTGGGGATTTGCCCCAAATACATACTGCCGTTACCTACCAGAAAAATTATAAAGATTTCAGTAGAAAAGCATGAACTTGTAGATAGGGTTGGCAGACAATGAAGTTGTGCAGGAGGTGATCTGTTAGCTCGGCAGTCTCACGCAACTAATTTAACCCAATCTAAGGCCCTTTGTGCGTATGTGCTAAAGCCTCTCCATCGGCAATGCAATGCAGTAAGGATGGCACTTATCATGAAAAGATCTTAACCTATCTGCTCTATTGTGTACGCCCCGTCACATTTCCCATTATTTCCCTACTATCCAGCCTGCGCCTCATTAACAGAACATTAGTTCAACTGTAATAAAATGTATCGATCCGGCAGGCAGGTCTGGATTGCATTTAAATTCCAGGGAAACCTCGGATACGGTGCACATCTATTTTAAGATCTGTGCAAGGAGGAGGACTGTGTTGGAGGGAATGCTTTCATACTCTGATCTTATTTGGCCATAAATTTCCCCCACCCATTTATATTGCCCCCCTATCCATCTATTTTTCCCACCTACCCATTTATATTGCCCACCCCCATCGTCCAGGTATGGATACGAGCCTGGTTGGGTCTATTTACACATGAAGCTATGCTTGTTCGACAAGCGGTAATGTTTGCAAATGTCGACATAATGTTTTCACGAGAATTGGACCCTTTTGAGTGCGGACCCTTGAGCTGGAGTCCGGACCCTTGAGCTCAGCAATATATTATACACGGAGAACATGGCGTAGGAGAGTTCGTGAAAGGGTTTCATGTCATTCAAAATGATCTCCCCGATTCTTCCAGATTTCAATGAGGTACTGGGTAATCATGACAGCAAAGACTAGCTTGGTTTAAGTGGCCTTTTACAGAGTTAATAGAGGAGGCCGAGAACTATAGATGTGGGGCGCACGTGGGATGCACCTGTCTTTTGTCAAGCTGATTTTGAAAGTCGGCTTTTAAATCGATTCTTTTCAGAATTCTGAGAATAAACACAATAGTTTTCCATGTAATTTTAGCCTGATCTATATACAAATTATCTGTTTTGTTTCCATATTGATGTAATAAAAATATTAAATAATAACATTATGTGTCTTTATTTACAATAGGTAGGGTTGAAAACTATAGTTAAAAAATAATTGCATTATCGTATGGATTATTGCTTTTAGATATATCTTCCACTGGTTATCATCCAATATTAGTATATTGGTTATAATTGAATGATTTCAGTCAGAATTAAAATTTGTTTTATTTATTTCCTACAGGAGGAGGCTGGGGGCAATGCTGGATTATGTGGCAATATCTTGCCCCCCACGTTATATTCATCAGGCCAGTTTTTAACAGTCCATTTCAGGTAAGTCTGTTTGTGATTTACTGCATACACTGTTTATATCTGGAGAAATGTGATGATTTCTTCAACACAATGTTCTGGGAACATCGTACTATGCACTTTCTCGTGTCAGACTGGGAAGAGAGAACGTTATTTACTAGTGCGTGGTACAATTAATGTACTCAGTATCCCTGGACGAAAGCTTTGTCAGTTTCCAGTTTCAATGATTAATCGATGCTGATGGTTCTGCCGACACCAATATCTATATGGATCTAAAAATTTTAAATCTTTATTTTTATCTTGGATATGGGGCTACTTGGTACGTAAAATGATGTTATATTAAAATGTTGGTTCATGTGTAGTTTTGATAATGTTCAAGGAAAGATATTTGAGAAATATCACATTACCGGTATATATTATAATATATTACTAATATATTTCAATAATATTAAAGTAATAAAGTAATAATATTAATATTATTATTAATAATAATAATAATATTAATACTGCTCTTACTACTACTACTACTACTACTACTACTATGCTAATATGGTAATGACATTTATATAGCACATCATTGACAATGGTACTGCTCCGTGAATAACATAACCGTGTTGATAAACTGCTCTTCAAAGTGGGTTCCATCCCTCTCTCTGACATACATGCATACTCATACGAGTACTAATGATAATGTCAAATATTTCCTCAAAAGGAATTCCAAAATGGATCTCTTTTCACTTTTATTTCCTCTGCCTGGAACAGCCCCCCGATTGAGTAGTTGCGAGTATTTCAGACATACATAGACGTCGATGCTTCCTACTGGGCTGTCGTAACGATGCTGCCCGTCGAGTCGCATTGAGTCCGTACTTGTGCTTCAATCAATTTCAGTTCACTGATGTAGCACTACTTTTGTCGGTTTCCATTGCGGTAATGAGGGTAGTTTTCTTGGCGCGAGACCACAGGTATACTAGTTAAATGTTCATGTCTAGCTGATATTTGCTGCATGAGAGGATTAATTGGAGGATCCAGAATCCCTGATGTATTATTAATACACAAATAATTGTCCGTATGTTCCATTACTGTTCTCTGAGCACTTTTGAAAAATTCCAAAAATCTACTTCAATTTTATGATCTCATATTATTTTGTTATTTTTCCAAGGTTTACAAATGTTTTAAATCTCAGTCATTGTCGATCTGTGGTTTAGAAATAGTGTGTGTCCAATTATACAATACAGTTGATCCAGCTTTTTGAATAAAAATCTTTCCTGGCACCAAGGGATTGTGTGGATAAAAACATGGTCTTTATTGATGAGATTCTCATTGGATTGAGATGTGTGGTTACGTTGGAATTTGTACAAACAGAGAACTTATCATTCATATGTAGTTTTTTAAACCAGTTGTCATGGTTACTGTAAAAGCGGTCATCAATGCTAAGAGTTGAATCAGTGCCATAAGAGGTTTTACACCTTACAAAGGACTCATTTTAATTCTCTTTTTTATTTAAAGAATGAACCATATTCAACCATATCACACAATTATCTGACTGATGAAAACTTTCATCCAATATTCAACAATATTAATGTAAGCATCTTTGACCTTCATTTTCTATCAATTAAATATTCAGTAAAATATTATTCTTTCACACAAGTTTTCAAATATGTTAGATAATTACTTCAGCGAAAGACTTTATTCCAAATAATTAAAGCCAATCAATAATGTTAAAGTGCAGAATTTCTCTGCAGCATAAAAATGGTTAAAGAGGACAGTGTGCAAAATAATTCTATCCAATGACTTCAAACTAGTTCTTGTATGACTTTTACACTTTAAAAATAAACCCTGTATAACCTGCAGACTTAAAACAGCTATTTCGAGAATAAAATCCTTTCTTAATCTAAATCTGCGTTTAATTTTTGTAGAGAAAGCTATCCTTTTAGCTTTTTTCCCTTCTATGTATTTAAACCACACAGGATTTACAATCCAACCTCAATGCAATAGTTTACTTACACAGTTGCACCTATATACACACAATAATACATGAAATATGTAGGATGTGGTAGTTACACTGTCTGATCATTACATTTATCACATCAGTTCACAAATGCAGAGGTCTGGGTACATTTTACACTATTGGCCCTGATAGCAAACTGTAGCAGGAATATCTGTGACATTCTTTGATTGACAAGCAATGAAGATATTTATGAAGAGATCTGGGTCAGCTTCCACAATATTGTGAATGCCTTGCCCATACACTAGTACATGTATGTATGGTTCCTATTCAATAAATCTGTTAAGAACAGTAAGCATAGGGAATAATATGTTCAGTGATAGATTTCATGTTAATACAATACCAATCAGTAGAATTGATATACTAATAATGTATGTTCACCCTCACAGACTCTTATGCCTGGTACACATATTGCCTAGCAAAAGGCTTCAGTTATTGAGCCTTGTATACATGTACACTCAATACTGATATATGGTAACCATGATGGGTGGTTATGTTCATGGTGTCTTAATGTTCCTGATGTTATTCATCTCATCCCTTCTTTCTTTTTTCTCTCTTTCTCTTCCTCTCTTTTTCTCTCTCCTTCTCTCTCTATTCTTTCTCTTCTCTCTCTCTCTCTCTCTTCTCTCTCTCTCCCCTCTCTCTCCCTTTCTCTCCTCTCTTCTCCTCTCCTCTCCATCCCTCCCTCTCTATCTCTCTCTCTCTCTCTCTCTCACTCTCTCTCTCTCTCTCTCTCTCTCTCTCTATCTCTCTCTCTCTCTCTCAATAATGTATTTTTAAGCTAATTAGTTTCAAGTAGTCAACATCTGTGTAGATAGAAACATGAGGTAGATTTCTGATTTTGATTGAATCCACCACGACAACTTTTAATTGACTCTTAAATATATCCCCTATCTGGCTGTTTTGGCACCTAATGACTACCTAGAGACAGAAATCAGTCTGTCCTGACACTTCTCAGTATACTTGGTATATTGGCCTGCTATAATAACATGGAACGTACACAAACCTTGGCAGTTTTTGCGAGATAAGAAACATACACAAATTAAAGAGGACTTTTTCAGGGTAAATTAGCCAGCAAGAGAGTGATTACCTTCCCTTAAAAACCCAACCCTGATGTGTCAATTATGTTGAGAAGTGAGATATACAATGGAGACTTATAACACTTGAATGAGATAAGAAGGATGATGATTGAGATCAGGTATTTCTGTGTGGAAATTCTATTTCCTGCAAAAACGTATGCCTAGGGTAATGGTGCTTGTAGAGTGGATTTTCTTTTTACTTCAGAGGTCAGATTATATATCTTAGATTTAAATTTTCTTATATTTATTATCTCTGGATTTTTCAAGATTACAAGTGTTCATTTGACCTTTTTGAAGAACTTAATAAAAATTGAACAATTTGACATTTATATTTCCTTTTGAATTACAAATATAAAAAAATTTACACTTGAAAAGATTTTTTTTTAAATGTTTTAATTGTTCATAACATTCAGACATTTCTGGCCATTTTCACAGAAATGTTTTATTAACACTACAGACTGATATTTTTCATAGTTTTAATTACATTTGGATTCCTTTATTGAGTATCATCTCTGTGATTTAATGTTACTAGACTATCCAATTTTGTTTCAAGTTATCACAATGAACTTTACAAAGGGGTTAAGAATCCTATAAACAGTGGATGTTTGTCTGGAGATGGGATAATTTTGGCCACCTGCATAGATGCTAACACAGAGTCTGTGAAACATTCCTAGTTTTATCTGTGTATTCTTCACTATTGATTCTGATACACTAGTAATTTTGTTTAAATGCCATTGTCTTTCCTGTGTGTTCTTTCAACGATATGTATTATATATTTTAATTTATGAAACTTGATAGTGGCTGCATGTATTCAACTTTATGATACAGTATACACTGATACAGTATGCTACTTTGGTAGTTTTATGAAACTTGGTAGTGACTACATGTGTACAGTATATAGAGCATCTCATATATGAGTGGTAATATAATACTGAATTTATTAAAGGAGTTCCAACGAGTTTAATAAATTCAGTAATATATGAACATGAATGTGAGATTCTATTTATCACATAACTGTAGAAACTATTGTAATATTGATTTCAGTCACAAACACCATAATAGGCAAATGTTTTGGGAACTCGGTTAAAGCACACGGACAAAATATAGTTCCAAGTAGATGTGTAAATATTAATAAACATATTTGCATTAACCCTCTCCATGTTGAAGGTAACCAGAGATGCCCCAAAGAGCAGTGTCTGCCTAATCCAGCAGGGAGAGGGTTAATTGAAGAAATCTTTCAACTTTATATTCGACAAATTAAATCCCAAGAACAAGCTCTAAATTACCAAAAAGACTTTGATATCGCATATAAATATGATTATAAAAATCTATTGTGTTATTGCACTAGAGAAAATATTTATATTCAATGCATGGGTTTATTGCACTCCCAAACTCCTATGTTATGTGATAAGATACAGTATACACTGATTATACTACTTTGGTAGTCATATTTTACACATACTTCCATAACCAAGATGAAAATCACTAGTCATCATGGTGATCGATCATAAGCAATACAACATATTTGTGGTACTCAACAAAGTCTATCAATCATGTTCTATAAAGCAGTCAGACAAAGTATTACTTTATAACTTGTCACAATGTGTATTTTGGAATTCATCTCAATGATATGCTGTACAAGAGCTTTGGACCTTTAACTTTCATTTTTATCAAGAGAATTTGCAAGATACCTTCTTTTTTTTTATTAGTCGTTCTTAGGAAGCTAAGATGTTATATGGCCGGCCATCTTTGTGTTCTTTCTGGTCTATGATGTGGCAGGACGTTATTTGTGAATGTTCCTGAGTGTTGCTGAGTTCTGGCTTGTCTCACATGAATCTTACTGCAGGGCTTATCTGAAAACATGTAGTCTGACAGACCGTTCTGGGGGTACTGTCTCGTATCCTGAAACATTGGCAAGAAACAGGCAATAAACATTCATTTGACCAATGGACAACTTCCTAGCCAGCTTATTTAGTCCCTGGCATGCGTAGAATTATTTTAGGGAATAAAAAAAAGTTTAATAAAAAAGGTTTTAAACTATAATAGCCAAGACATAACAGTTATGATAAACTGGCAAAGGTGAAACCATATAGGTTGACATGTACTTGTAATTTGTACATGTGTTCATCCTAATTGTCCATTGTTCTGGTATCTGGTATTTAAATAGATCCTATACTATGAATTAAATAGTGACTTTGCATAGCAATGCCAAATACATGATGACATTAAAAATTATCATAAACTTACTCTGAATAAAAGGAAATCATATTGCTTTCTGTAAAGTGTTTGTGCTATCGATACAAGCTATGTTTGTATCACACTGTTCTTCATGCTCAATCATCAGATGGTTCTACTCCCTTTTCCATATTTCATCTTCAAAGCTCTGCATACAACAGTAAAACAGTATCTTCTATGGAACTGCCAGTAGTTATGAACTACAGTAGCTATGACTTATGAACTTACATGAATTTCATGATGACTTATTAAAGAAGGATGTCATCACTATCAGCTATGATGTTGCAGCTGTCCACACTGTTACCATGGCTGTCCACACTGTTACCATCCAGTAACTGCTACGGTATGGTTAGCTGTCAACAGACATGTACAAGAGCTGTCAACACCAGACTGAGATGAATTATGATGTTGATATCGAGGCGGTTGCTATGTAATCATATCGCTCATTCAGGTGATAAGTCAGAGGAGGGATATGGGAATTATCACATAGTGGTTAAACATTTCACATTTTAACAGCTGTATGGGGGTAATTAAAATACTTTGACTGTCAGCAACCATGTTTTTTAATGTATATTGTTGATAATATCATTTAGTGTTATCTTCAGATAATGTTATATTCTTTGTATACCATTTTAGTTTTCTATTTCGATACTTACTTCTAAAACACACTCGAATAGTCCCGCAATTCCCCCAGATATAGCCATCTATTCAAAC